>JAFVLL020033505.1:0-22831 GCA_021397915.2 Tor tambroides | reverse complement strand
AAGAGGGTTAAAGGATATGCTGTTTACTGTAAAAGTGGGTCTATGAACATCGGTATTGAAAGGTCGTCTTCTGAGTGCTGTAACACTGACAGGTGTAACAGCAATTTTCCAGGTATTGCACTTAACTGATTGTGTGCACATGACTATCTTTCTTACACTCCAACACTCATTTCACTTCCAAAAGACATTCAATAAAGAAAAAGGAGTGCTTTTACATAAGATGTTATATGGTGTAAAAAAAAAGAATACTTTCATCCCTCCTGTAAAACATGGCGCCGATGGCCCCAATGGAAAGATGTGTTACAATTGTAATGGGCCGGACTGCTTATACACAGTGAAGTGTTCAGGGAGCGAAGACCGCTGCATTAAAGCAACAGGTGAGATTCTGGAAATGAAGAAAGTTCAAATGATTATTTTTGTCTCTTCATCATTCATTTTAAACAAATGATACAGATCATACCAATGGCCAGCTTACACTAACCTACACTAACTAAATCAACATTTGTTTTTTATCTTCTCATCAGGGACTTACAGAGCACAGTCAGGGGTTGTCAAAGGCTGTATCTCTAATATTTTTTGTGAGGGCATGCCATCGTTGCCTAACCTTGATGGCATCTCATGTTGTGAAGGGGACCTTTGTAATGGTGTTAATAGTGTCACCACAAGCGTCGCCCCGAGTACCACTCCGAATGTCACCCTGAACACCACTCCGAACATCACCTCGAGTGTCACCCCAAGAGTTACCCAGAGCTCTGCTTCCACCCAAATCGTCACTCAGAGCTCCACCCAGAACACCACACACAGCAGTGCTCAGAGCGTCATTCAGAGCTTCCTGTTCCTCTGCTGTTCTCTGCTCTCCTTCATCCTGCTGCACTGAATCCAGCAGCTCTTCACATGCTACAGCTGCAGCAGAGACAAAGTGTGATGCACTTTACAGACATACAGTATATATCTTGTATTTTCTCTGTACTATCTTTGGTGACCTGATGTGATGAATTGAAAACCATACTTGAAATTTTATGAAAAAAAATTACATTACTTTGTTTATGGGTTTATATTTAAAACAAATCATGCTATAACAAAGTCCAAATAGATATACAGTACTGCATTAATAAAATGTTTTGGTGTCAAACCAAGTGATCCAATGGAGGTTACTTGACCATTTTTAATTTTCCTCTTTTTTTCCCCCCCTTTCTTTTTTAACCTCTAAAAAAAGTGACCCTGGACCACAAAACCAGTCATAAGGGTCATTTTTTTTTTCTGAAATTGAGATTTATAAATCACATGAAAGCTGAATAAATAAGCTTTCCATTGATGTATGGTTTGTTAGGATAGGACAATATTTGCCTGAGATACAACTATTTGAAAATCTGGAATCTGAGGGTACAAAAAAAATCTTATTGATATCTTATTAATATTGAAAATGTTGTCTAAACGAAGTTCTTAGCAATGCATATTACTAATCAGAAATTAAGTTTTGATATATTTACAGTAATTTACGGAAATTTACAAAATATCTTAATGGAACATGATCTTTACTTGGTATCCTAATGATTTTTGGATTATAAGATTGCCACAAATATTGCTACAATAAATAATATACTTGTGCGACTGGTTTTGTGCTCCAGGGTCACATATGTATTAGTATGCAAATTCTTTAGATATTTTTTAACTTTTCGATTGTCTTTATTTGATTAGTTTTCTATTATGTGGTTCTTTGCTATCCATCTTTTGTTATATTTACAGTGTCTTATATTGTTGTATTTGCCTTTGTGTAAAGCTTTATATAGAGCGCCTTGAGAAAGCAACTTTTAAAGGCGCTATATGGAATACATTTTTTATTGTTATAGCAAAACTACCAGTTTTTCATTTTCAGTTTACTTGGTTTAAACACAGTGGCTGACAATTACAGAAATTTCAATATCTCAGATGAAGATGGTCTTGAAACAAAAACTGATCTCTAGATATTAAAGGTATATCAACATATCTAAACATTCTTAAAATAAGACTCAAAATCATTAAAATGAACTATATTTAACAATATTTGCTGCAGTATTTATCCTATTAGTTCTTGTTGATGTTAGTTAATAAAAATAAAACTAATATACAACAGTTACAGATACAACTTTAGATTTTAACAATATATTAGTAAATGCTGAAATTAACATTAACTAATACTATAAATTCTTTAGATATGTTTTTCATTGTAAATTCATGATAACAAATGTAATTAACTAAAGTTAACAAATTGAACATTACTGTAAAGTGTTACTGAAGAAATACATAAAATATACAACAGATATGCTTCTTGTATTAATTATTTTTGAAGCAATGTTCATATAAATTTTCATGTATGTTCATATAAAAAATATTTTAAAAACATCATAGTAACCCAGAAACTACGTAAGCAGCAACATGGAATCATCCATGTTGAAAAAGCTACAGGCCTTGCAAAGCCAAAGAATAAAGCCACCCAAAATCATGTTAGATTGACAGAAGAGGAATATGTATAAGATAATCTATTTAAATTTAAATTTAATCATTTAGCAGACACTTTCAGCCAAAGTGACTTAAAAATGAGGACAATAGAAGCAATCAAAATTTTTTTGGTTATTTATATAACAAATAAAAAAGAAATTCCAAGAAGATGGAATAGAAAAAGAATAGAGAAAGCTAGTGTTAGAGGCCTTTTTTTTTTTTAAAGAAAACAAGCAAACGAATAGTCAAGTCAAGTCAAGTTGAGCTTTATTGTCATTCCGCTGCATGTGGGGACATACAGTGGAACGAAATGTCGTGCCTCACAGGACCACGGTGCTACATACATACAGACATACAACAACGAAGTAATACACTATAAACTTACACACAACTACCTACTAACAGATTTTAACTATAAGTATACTATATATAAATGTTTACCCTATACAACTAAAGATAAAAATATAAGAAATAAAAAATAGGAAACACAAACTATACAAACTATACAGATGCTTCACATAAATACTGTACATGTGCAGAGAGAAACATTTTGAGTCAAGCAGCTGGCTGGGGAACAGTACAAGGTGATCTGTAGTGCATGAGAATGTAAACATACATATAATTGCTGAGTCTTTTGAAGGATTGTGAGTGTGTGAAAAAGTGTCTAGTGAAAAAGTGTCTAGTGCGCGTAGAGGAGAGTGTGTTACTACAGGTGGTTTGTACAGGCCCACTCACCTGTGTGTAGCACACTGCACGGAAAGTTTCATAAAGTCTGTTCTTTGGTGTGGTAAGGTTGGGGGGTGTTTGGGGGGGGGGGGGGGGGGGTAGATGGTCCATGTTTCAGGAGGTAGGGGTTTGCATGGGGGTTTCAGAGGGGGGCAGGGTGGTTAGAGTTCAGGGCTCTCACAGCCTGGGGGAAAAAGCTGTTGAGCAGTCTGGCGGAGCGGGCTCTGATGCTCCGGTACCGTCTTCCTGATGGTAGGAGTTGGAAGAGACTGTGGGAGGGATGGGTGGGGTCCTTCACGATGCTGTTGGTTTTGCTGGAGCATCGCGCAAGGAAAATGTCCATGATGGATGGGAGAGGGGCACCGATGATCTTTGCAGCCGTGTTATAGAGTGCAGGACGCAAGCTTCAGCACCACACTCTATTAAAAGCAAAATACAAGAGACCTTTTGTAATAGCGAAATTGATTAAAGAAGCAGAAAATGCTTCACTGTCCATTAAAGTGGTTCTTTTCAGAAATATTACCCCCTCTACTCGTGAAGTGGGTAAATCTGTAAGTGCAACTCAGCTGCTAGCGCAGGTGCATACAGTCTTTGTGCAACCTATACTTTTTTTCTCATTGTGTTCCAAACTCAAAATTTTGCTTGTTTAAAAAACTAAAACAAACAATAATTCCATCAACCTCAGACAATTCTGCATGTGAAAGTTAATTTATTCCCTCTCATGTTGTCCCAAAGCTGTATGGTTTCCTTCTGGTAGATTCTAGTTCTTCTACTAGCAACTGCTGAAAGGAAAGTAATAATCATTACATTGTTTATATTTTTCTGGTTAAAATGATAGTTGCTATTATATTAATTTGTTAAACTGGGGTGTATTGGGGTTTGTACAGTGCCGTGAAAAGGTTTTTGCCCCCTTCCTGTTTTTTTTTTTTTAAATTTTTTGCATATTTATCACACTTAAAAGATTCAGATCATCAAACAAATTAATATTACACAAAGATAACCCAAGTAAATACAAAAAGCAGTTTTGAAAGGATGATTTCATTTATTAAGGGAAAAAAGCTGTCCAAACCTGCTTGGCACTATGTGAAGAAGTAATTGCCCCCTAAATCTAATAACTGGTTGTGCCACCCTTTGCAGCAACAACTGCAATCAAGCGTTTGCGATAACTGGCAATGGAACAGCCTAATGTATACAATTAAAATTTATACGTCAACTGAGTTTGTGTTTGAGTATTGATTATTATATCTGAAAATAAAAAGCAACTAATTTTAATAGTTTAGGCTCTACTGTTAATTTTAACCTTTAATATTGAGAAAAAGTGTTATGCTAATGAAAAATATTTGACAATTTCTTAATATAAAATAAAAAAAATCAACTATTCAGGCAAATCAGAATCCTAGTCAATGAAATTCAATTTTTATTCAGAAGTAAATTTATTCTATGACTTATATACAGGCCTATGCATATATAAATGTTTAGCTGCCCATATTTTATTTGAAGTTATGTCACGACAGCAACACTAATGTTAAGTTTTCATTTCAAAATAAAAACTTTAATTTAACAGACATGCAACTTGTGTTGTTGGATGAGCTACTTTTATGTCATACCATATTAAAAAACAAACAAACAACAACAACAAAAAAAAAAAAACATAAAACAAGCTCATTTTTACTCAACAAATCTAAAAACATGAGCATGTCCACAAATCTATTATTAACAAAGACACAAAACACTTTGATATTCAACATAATACACAGATCTCATTTTCCAGAAACACAAAATTAGATCAATTAACCTCACAACTGTTTTGACAAAATCTCACAAATGCTAATAATGTTCCAAAAAAAATTACAAAATTAAGAAGAGCCTATAGTGATTCATTAAGGCCCGATGTTTCATAGACAGGGCTTAGCCTAAACCAGGATTAGGCCATAGTTCAATTAAGACATTTAAGTAATTTTACAAACATGCCTTATAAAAAAACATTACTGGTGTGCATTTTGAGACAAAACAAAGACACTGACATATTTTAAGATCAGTCAGTGCAAGTTTATTTCAGTTGAAACAGCTCAGACTTAAGGCTTGTCTGTGAAACCGGGGGTAAATGTGTTTGGAGGGGTTTTTGTATCATCCTAGGGACCAAATAATTTTACCCAATCTTACCATAAATTACATAGCTAATTAAGACAATGAAAAGACAAACAAGATCAAGAACTGATAAAACGTAAAGATAAAGGATTACATAATATATATTATATAATATATATAACTAACGCGCTGACTTGCCCAAGTTAAAAGTAACTATGCTAACCGCTAACTGTGTTTATTAATTTAGGCTATTTCCGCGATATGAGACACTGATTATGGCGATTACACGAGACATAGGCCTATCAGTAATCTGTCCTGTATCTTTCAACATGCCTTCTGATGTTAAAGGTCCCCTGAAGTGCCTTGAAACACACAGCGTTATTCTATGTGGTGACGTAATTTCAACTGAAACGGGAAGACAGGGCAGGCCATATCGAGCAGCCCCGCCCCCCTTTTAAAATAGCCAATATATTCAATATAATCAATATAGCCAATATAATCACTGCTGAAAAAAACAGCTAAAACCAGCCTAAGTTGGTTGGCTGGTTTTAGCTGGTCATCCAGCCTGGTCTTAGCTGGTGAGCAGGCTGGTTTTAGAGGGGTTTTGGCCACTTTCCCAGCTGGCCAGGCTGGACTTAGCTGGTCATGCTGGGAGACCAGCTGGAACAACCAGCTAAAACCAGCCTGACCAGCTTAAACCAGCTAAGACCAGCCAACCAGCTATAGCGTTTTGTTTATATCTGCTCGGGCCAGAGCAGTTGAGCTCAAGCCGCATTTGACAGCCACAGTATAATAGATTACCACCTAGATTCAATACGAAACTCTTAGTAAAACAAAATAGTGATCATAATCACGTTGAGGCTGTGTAGTTTTAAAAGTGTTTAATATATGCCAACTCGCGCATATGATCCGCTCTGTGTGATCGCATTCTCATTTGCCCCAACTGAAAGCATAATTACACTGTTTAAATCTTTCCCTATCGCCTACATTGTGCACTACATTCCACTAACCATACAAAAGATACTAACACTGTGATCAAGTGACCGATCTCAGCCGCAGCTTCAGCGTTTAATTATAGTGTAGGGGGCGGGCGCTTCGGATTCTAGAGAGCATTTGATTGGTCAGAAGATTTGATGAGAAGCTGAAATACGAGGTGACGTCAAAAAAATCGTTGATCCTATTTGGCTGAAGTGACGAACTGCAAGCTTTGAATGCTTATATCTTCTAAATGCGAACTTTGTCACTGTTTTGGAGCACACTGCCGTAAAGATAACCTTAAGACTATATACTAACACCCAAAAAACTTTAGTTTTATTTCACAGGGACTTTAATTAATATATTTCGTGCTATTATCAGCAGTAAAGATGGAAAGACGATCGGTTTAGGCTTCTCGCGCTCGCTATGGTGTTAACTGAATTTGCTGATACTGAGCACTAAGAGATTTTATCAACAGTTTTTCCGTTGCTAAGAGAGTGACATCTAGAGGAGAAGACTGGTAATAATAGGATTTTCAGATGAAACAAACAAACAAACAAACTTTTCTTCTATTTTTTTTTTCTTTGGAACATAATGTTGTGATCAAACAAAGTGCGTTTAGCATCATTTATCAGCAGGTGGCAGATGATCTTTTGTACACTAGAAAAACAACACCTTTGCATTTGTTGACATCCATATGCTTCTGGAGATACTACAGCTCAGTGCATTTTTTTGCTTGTATTAATATGGTGTTTTCTAATTCTATCAATCATGTTCAATTATTTATTTATTTATTTACAGGATGAAAATGCAAAAACAAATGTTGCTTGGATGTGAGAAAATTGCTCAGAGAGAATTTGTAAACATTGTAAAATTTAAGTGAATGTGGCAAGTTACATTACAGTTTTTTAAATGGCCTCTGTACTGTTTTTATAAGCTAGTGGTACATGTTCTAAACATATCATATATAGCCTACACTTTTTTCCAAATATTTTAGCATTTTCAATATACATTTATATTTATAAGATGATATAATATTTATAATTTATTAGATGATGTTACAGTATCGAAATGCATGTTATAAAATGTCAAAAGCAACTAAATAAACAAAACTGAATCACAAAAGGGGGCTGCTGGTGCAGATGCACACAGTACTGCACAGCGAAACACTGACATTTTCTCACAGCACACACACACACACACAACCCACATAACCTGACAAATGTAATGGAAATATGTGTCATGAGAAATCACACTGTGACAGACACTTTGTACTGATAAAGGTTCAGAGGGAAGTAGCATCTCTTTTGCTTCCCATAAGCCCAGCTGAACTGAAGTGACTAGTTTCAGTTTAGTTAATCATAACACCTGTTGTGTTAACTAATTAATCACAATAATCTAAAAAGAAGTGGTGATATAAATAATATTAAAAATATAATAACTAACAAGTTTGTACAAAGATGCTTGTTACTGTGCTTCGCATTTATGTTTGACACAATGCAATGTAAAAAATAAATAAATAAACCTAAACTTGATAAAATGAAGTGGCTATTAATAGTATAGTTAATTGTATCAATATATATCATAGTATTGGTTGCTTGTTATCCACCTTTTTCTTGTCGTAAAAATGGCCATTTGTAAATTCTATGGGTCTAGCTTCCGGTCTCATCCGTGTGCAGCTATTTTTAGCTGTACAAAACAGTTTGTTTTGCTGCCTGATATTGAAATTTTTTGTGTCTTATGATATTATTTTAATGTATTATCTTAATTATGAACACACTGGTTTGTAGTGCAAACAGTTTTAGCGTTTATTGCATGTTGTTATTCTTCTCGTTATTTACAGCTAATGAACCGGAAGTCTCACATATGCTTACATCTGCATTGAAGAAAAAGGAGGATAAGATAAATGTTGTTCCATATACTGTTTGCATTTAACTCAGAAACTGTAAACATCAGATGGAAATGGAACATGAATCTGTTACATTGCACTAAAAGAAGAAAAACCCCAAACCCACAGAGGGTACTTTGCCTCTTCATTTCAGAAAACCACTCATGCCTCTGTGTAATCTGAGTCTCACAAATGGACAAATCAGTCCACATATATATATATATATATATATATATATGAAGAATTTCCACAAATGTATATATTGAATTAACAAATACATATCAAAAACAAAAAGTGGATTAAAATGAAAAACAAAAAAATCCACATCTAGGCACTCACATAGCAGGCGAAGTGCCTGGATGTGGATTTTTTTTGTTTTTCAATTTAATCCACTTTTTGTTTTTGATATTTTGTTCCCGCTCTGGAGCAACCAGTCTGCTTGTGATGACTTGACGCGCCCCTGGTCTAGATCATTTTCTTCTTTGAGTATTAACAAATATATATGTTGTTTTGTAAGCTATAATATAACACACAAACACATACAGGTTATTTGTGTATCTGTGTTATATTAATCTAATTTATGCATTAATAAATGCCCTGTCATTTATCTAATAGTAAATATAATAGCTTTAGAAAATATGATAAAATAACAGTAGCTCATCTAACAACAGAACTTGTATGTCTTTTTGTCTTTTGGACGCACCTTTTAATTTGGATGACAAGATAACCATAAATGTTGGAACTGTTGCATTTGAGATTTACGAGAAGCATCTTGTTTGTTTTTGTGACTCACTGATGCCCACGCAACCACTGACACACATTTCATTCACACATTCCACATCCAGACCACATTCACATGTCCAGATTACACATCAGCTACATAATAAACACACTCATTCCCTTCTCTTACACCACAAGAGCTTGTGATTAAACAAACAGAAAACTGATTTACCAATGGATCCTCTGTAGTGAATGGTCCATACAGCTGATAAAGATATCACAATAACCCACAAGTAATCCCACTCCAGTCCATCAATTAATATTTTATGAAGTGAAAAGCTGTGTGTTTGTAAGAAACAAATCCATCAAGACATTTCTTCAAACCATTGCTTCCGGCTAAAATACAAGTCTGCCACCAATAATATTGCTTATTATTGGTGGCAATAATAAGCAATATTATTGCCACCAAAAAAACAGGAAAGAAAGAAGAAGAAGCCCAAACCAGTTCTAAACAAATAAATTGGTGGGTTTTGATTTGAGAGCACAACAAGGGAAGAAATTATGGACTCTTATCATGGATATTTTGGCCAGAAGCATCAGTTTAAAGTTAATGTTGAACTGGTTTCTCAATAACCTTATAATCGTGGGTTGCATCTTAAACTGAAGTCTGTCCAGTCCAAAGATCTGTATAAACATACAGTTAAATCTCTTTTGTCAAGACCACCATACCTACAATCTTAAAAATAAAGGTGCTTCACCATGCCATAGATTAGAAGATTTTTTTTTGTCTAAATGGTTCCATACAGAACCTTTAACATCTCAAGAACCTTTCTGTTTCACAAAAAGGTTCTTTGTGGCGAAAGAAGGTTCTTCAGATTATAAAAAGGTAAGAAAGAGATGGTTCTTTAACGAACCTTTGACTGATTGGTTCTTTGTGGAACCAAAAATGGTTCTTCTATGGCATCGCTGTGAAGAACCGTTTAAGCACCTTTATTTTTAAGAGTGTATATGCAGCCTTGACCTATATGAGTTTCCTGTTTTTGGAGGTTATTACCCCCCCTTCTGAAAAGCTATAAAATGAGCACTGAAACAGGCACATTATTTCATTCAGCTCCTGACAAAAGATGGACCTGCAAATCTCAGTTTTTCTTCTGTTCGTTCTTTTCACAGCAGGTACGAATAGCTTTTTATCAAGTTATTGGGTACAAATACAGATTATTGGAAATCTCACTTTCTCTCTCTGCCTCTATTTTTATTACTAAAGGACACTCTTTCTACTGTTATGAGTGTCGGACCGATTCTTGTACAGAAGAAAAGGTGATATGTCCCTTTGGAAGTTGGGGAAATTACAAGTGCAGAAGTGCAACAATTGTAAAACAAATTGGTAAGTCCAACATAATACATTGAAATTTGCTGTTATATTTGACTGATGGAGAAACTTCTATAATTTACTGGTGCTGTGACAATGGAAATAGACCACTATGCATTTTCCTGCTGGAATCTACTGATATTTTACGTTTTGTTTTTTTTTCCCTTAGAAGTTTAAAAATTAGAAGATCATCAATTTAGTCTTTTCTATAATTTTTACATACACTCTTAAAAATAAAGGTGCTTCAAAAGGTTCTCCAAGCGATGCCATAGAAGAACCATTTTTGGTTCCACAAAGAATCATTCAGTCAAAGGTTCGTTAAAGAACCATCTCTTTCTTACCTTTTTATAATCTGAAGAACCTTCTTTCGCCACAAAGAAGCTTTTGTGAAACAGAAAGGTTCTTCAGTTGTTAAAGGTTCTTTATGGAACCATTTAGACAAAAAGGTTCTTCTATGGCATCGTCAAGCACCTTTATTTTTAAGAGTGTATCTGATTTTTTTTTTTTTTTTTAACTCTAATTGCTTCTTCTTCCACTTCGACATAAATAAATCTTCCATCTAAATATTGTGCAGTCGAACCGGTCTTTATCACTCTATCATTATTTGTTTCTCTCAGGTGACATTAGTTCCAAAATGAAGATTAAAGATTGTTCTCTTGACTGTCAAAGTGGGTCCACTAATCTCGGCACTACAAAGATGACTTTTTCCTGCTGTGGCACTTACCTTTGTAATATCAAAGATGCTCCAGGTATTGAACTTTCCTGACCAAGTGCAAATGATTCTTTCAAGTCAACCCTTATTTTACTTCCATATGACACTGAATCAGGGAAAAAACTGTGTTTTTTCATTAGATGTTACATTTGTTGAAGAAATAAAATACAACCTTTTTCCCTCCTTTAGATCCCAGAACTATGATCACCAATGGACCATTGTGATGAGAAGAGCTGCTTAAACATAATGAGCTGTTCAGGGAGTGAAGACCGCTGCATTACAGCAACAGGTGAGAATCCGGAAAAGGAAGAAGAGTCTACATTTGTGCCTCTCCAACATTAATGGGCCTTATTTTTGAATACAGACTTTTATCTTTAATACGGTTACATACAGTATACCAATAAACCAAATCAGAATAAATAAATCTGTTTTTTTTTTTTTTAATCAGGAACTTGGGGAGGCCGGCCAATGGTTGTAAAAGGCTGTATCTCTAAATCTATTTGTGATTCCACAACATATTCTAATGATGAAAGCATCTCATGCTGTGAGGGGAACCTGTGTAATGATGTTATGAGTGTCACCCAGACCGCCACCCCAAGCTTCATCCACAGCTTCATGTATAACGGTGCTAAGACTGTCACTCAAAGCTATAAGTATAATGTCTCTAACAGTGTCACCCAGAGCTTCATGTATAACGACGCTAAAAATGCCAAGAAGAGCTTCATGTATGACAATGCTAAGAGTGTTACCCAGAGTGCTAGTGCTAATAGCGTCACTCAGAGCTTCCTGTTCCTCTGCTGTTCTCTGCTCTCTTTCATCCTGCTGCACTGAATCCAGCAGCTCTTCACACGCCTCTCTCAAACACGTTGTTTTCTACAAAGCCCTCCTTCTGACAAGCACAGTCTGTATTAGATTATAAAATATTAGCCTCTGTATATGCTAAAAGATTAAGCTATGGTTTAGACAGTATTATTTCAGAATCTCAATCTGGTTTCATGAAAGGCCGTCTAACAATTTCTAACAACATAAGATTAGTACTGGACTTGGTCTCATACTATTTCTTGACTTTCATTAAGCTTTCGACTCCATAGAACATACATTTCTTTTTCTTACTTTATTTTTATTATTTGGATTTGGTAAAGCATTTATAGAGACTGTAACCTGAGACTGTTATAGAGATATTAACAGCTCAGTGATTGTGAACTTTGACACTTCTAAGAGGTTTAACATATATCGTGGTGTCAGACAGGGCTGTCCAATCTCCCCATTTTTATTTCTTTTAGCCACAGAGTTACTCTAAGAATTAACCATGATGATAATTTGAAAGGAATTTCAGTATTTGACAGGGAGATCAAAATTGCGCAGCTAGCTGATGACAAAAATCAGTTACCAAAAGCTGTGGAATTTGTTACAAACCTTACAAATGTGACCCATACCTTTGTCCTCAAAGATGTTATTTTTTTATTATGAAAATCCAAAGTTATTATCTGCTGAATATGTTTTTAATTCTTCATTCATAAGCAAAAATGGCTTAAATCTCCTTTGTCTTTCCCCCTCTTTCTTGCCGAATTTGATTCTCTTGTTTCATTTCTTAGACTTACAAATAACAAAAAGAGTGCCAAATTTTTGATGCACTATGACAACTTTTCTAAATTAATTTAATTTAATTTTTTGTGCTTTTCTGTATAGGTAATGCCATAATTTGATGTACGCAAATTCAGAATATTTGTTTTCTGTCCTTAATTTTATGATTGTTCTTTGTAGGAATATATCCATGTGTTGTTTCCCTGTTCTTGTATGTTTTCACAAGTTTTTGCAATAAAAAAGATAAGTACAGTCTGCTCTGATTGGCCAGCTGACCCAGTGCATTGTGATTGGCCGAACACCACAAGCGCGCATCGGAAATGTAACACCCCTTACCATAATCACGAGCTTCAGCTTTCAAAGTAAATATAAAGACAGTTAAACTAAAGTCTGTCCGGTCCAAAGATTGTATAAACATACAGTTAAATCTCTTTTGGCAAGCCCTTCATACCTTGCTGAAACAAAGCAGCCTTGACCTATATCAGTTTCCTGTTTTTGCAGGTTAGTACTAGTTTAATGCTGGTCTAGCTGGTGGATCAGAAAAGCACTGCAGTTCATCATCTGCTGAAAGCTTATGTGTTCAAATCTAAAACATAAATTAATGTATTGTTACTGGTTTAGTATTTTGTGGTTAAGGTAGCCTATAGTTTACCCAAAATCATTGAAAACTACATTTTTTTGTGACCAATTATATATTTTCTTATTAATTGTTAACAGGTCAACTTAAATACATTCCTTAAAATTTTTTATTTATTTATCAAACTTGCAAGCTTAAGTTCCTATTTCAAGCAGTCTTTGTTTTATTGTGTTATTGACTTTAAAATCAAGCATTCTGCGTTAGTTCAGGCAGGCCTCGTAGTCAAGCTCCACTATTAGCTGATTGGAGAAATTCAAACCTGGCCTCTATCAGCTGATCCCACTCCTAAGCTCTCAATTGGCAAATCTCAAACAGGGCGCCTTAAACACGGCTTCAGTCTGCTTGCTTTGCTGCTTCCTCTGTACGCTGCTTGCAACCCACCTCCTCCCCATCTCCTCCTTTAACTTGTGTTTAACGTAAACAATGTCATACTGTTGTCATTGTTGCATGCTCTGTTCTGGGTTTTTTTTGTGCTACTCTCCTTTTCTTAAAATAGGAGGGTTGCCCCTGAAGTGGCTGCTGTTTCCCTGTCTTGGCTTTCTTGAAAAGAACAGGGAACTTGGAACAGAGCCATACCGCCAAATGTAACTTGAGTAAACATGATAATTAAAGTTGACTTAAAGGCTTGTCTATGGTTTTCTTTTTGACTTAAGAGGTCCTGACTGAACTGTCATTTCCTCATAAAGACTCTCCCTTTCTCTGAAACGAATCAAATGAGCACTGAAACAGGTGCAAAGACAAATGTGTTTGCAATGTTAGGTACAAATACAAATAACAGATGTCTCTCTCTCACTGACTCTTTTTTTATTATTAAAGGACACTCTCATTAGTGTGATGGATTCATGTATGGAAAAACTGGTGTTATGTCCCACTAGATTTTCAAGGGTAATAGAAATTGGTAAGACCAATATGATAGATTGAATTCACTGAAATTCACAGAACTGCTACTAATTATCCTGGCAACAAAAATCACAGATTAGATTTCGACTATTTAATTAGCTTTCTCTCAGATTGTTACATTGTTCTTTCTTTTGATGTTTTGTATGTTCATATATTCATATAACAAAATTATATATAAATTAATACCTAAATAGGGACATAGTAGTATACTTAAAGTATGACGTAAAGTTCACTTAATAAAAACTTACGAGAATACTTTCAGTATAAAACTACTAAACTACAGTAGTAGTTTAATGAGACTATACTTCAAAGTGTACTAAAAATGCTACTGCTAGTATTTAATTAGTAAACTATCAGTACCTATTAGTTCACTTTAGTGTAGTTGCAGTACAAGCTAAAAAGATTGATGTAAACTAGTTGTGTACTCAAAGTTTACTACTGTTATACTTAAACTATACTTAAAAGTATATTTTTATATACTAGAAAGTGGGCCAATTTAGTCCCAAGGAGTATTGAAATAGTATTCTTACAAGTATACTACTAGTGCAATGATATTTGTATACTTACTACATAAAGTATACTTAAAAATATACTTGAACTTTACTTAAGTATACTTAATAAAATAAACTTAAGGTATACTACTTTTTGGTAAGGGGTGGCATGCACTTTTGTAATGCCGAAGATGCTCCAGGTATTGGACTTCGGTGATCATGTGGAAATGACATGAAATTTATCTTCTTTAAAGTCAGCATCCATTTTCCATATGATATTCAGTCAAGAAAAAAAAAAGTAGAGTGGGACCTGGGTAATATTTTTCCTCCTGCAGATCCCAGCTTACTTGTCCCCAATGGAAAGAAATGTTATGCTTGTTATGTGGAGAGAAGCTCAAACATAGTGAGCTGTTCAGGGAGCGAAGACTGCTGTGTTACAGCAACAGGTGAGAATCTGGAAAAGGCAGATTAAAAGCATAATTTGTGCATCTAAAGCTTTTCAGGGAACCTGTGTAACGGTGGTCAGAGCGTCACTCAGAGCTTCCTGTTCCTCTGCTGTTCTCTGCTCTCCTTCATCCTGCTGCACTGAATCCAGCAGCTCTTCACATTCTACAATCAGACACACATACTGAATAGAGAGCTTGTTTTCTTTTTTATCATCATTTCATTATTCAAATGACCAAAAAAAAAAAAAAAAAAAAAAAAACCCTCATCTGTTTGGTTTAATGTGGTAACTGTTGCTTAAATAAAGTTTAAAACAGCAGGTAGATGATCTTTTGTAGACCTAGACCTTTGCACTTGCTGACATCAAACAGACCATTATTCTGTTATTTCAGAATTATGTTATATTAATGTGCTGTTCCTCTATAGTAACTGGATTTGTAATGCACACACACACACACACACACACACACACACAGCCATTCAAAAGTTTGGGATCAGTAAGATTTTTAATGTTTTTTAAAGAAGTTTCTTATGCTGATCAAAGCTATATTTGATCAAAAATACAGAAGGATTAAATTAAAAAGTTTTAAAAGTAAAAAAAAGAATAAAAAAGTTGAAAAGAACAGTGTTTATTCAAAATAGATATTTTGTGTCACAATATACAATATTTTGGGGTCAGTATTTTTTTTAAAGAATTTAAAAATATATTTTTTATATTTTTTTAAAGAAATCAATACTTTTTCTATTAAATGGGTAAAACTGACTGTAAAGACTTATATTGTTAGAAAAGTCTACTATTTTGTATAAATGCTGTTCTTTTTTTTCTTTTTTTACTTTTTATTCAAGAATCACAGATTTAAAAAAAAATAAAATAAAAATAAAATAAAAAAAAATTAAGCAGCACAACAGTTTCAACACCGATAATAAATCAGCATATTAGAATGATTTCTGAGGTCATGTGAAACTGAAGACTGGAGTAATGTCTGATGAAAATTCTTTGCTGCATTGTGGAAATAAATTATACTTTAAAGTATTTTAAAAAGGGAAAGCAATATTAGAAATTGCAATAATATTTCACATTATTACTGTTTTTTTTCTTTATATTTGATCAAATAAATACAGTCTTTTAAAAAACACATTAAAAACTTAACATGTAATATATATTTTTTAAATGTTGCAGAATTATACAACTGATTATCACATATAAAATACATTTTATAACAACAACAACAGAAATTGTACCTTCAACAGCTTGTAACTGGGCAGTACCCTCAAAGGGAAACCTTTGTACCTTACCCTAAGGTATGTGTTAATACCTTAGAGTAGTAAAATACAGTGTTGGGAAGGTTATTTTGAAAATGTAATAGGTAACAGATTACAATTTACCCTATTAAAAATGTGACAGTAGTGTAACTTTTTCAGTTACTTTATTAATGTAACTGATTATTTTTGATTACTTTTTGATTACTTTTATACATTTCTAATGAATGTTTTCAACTGTTAATCATTTTCAAACATTTACACCATGCAGGGTTAACCTTACTGTAGTGCTCAACAATGATTACTGTCAGACTTTCAAAATCCTTCATCGCTTGAATTAAGATGATTGAATTTGAACACATCCACCACAAAATCAAACTTTAGTACCACCTTTTAGTTAGAGATTGATCTGAAGTTCAATGCAGATTTAAAATAATAAGAAAGAGTTTACTGATACTGTTTTTGAAACCAAATCTTTGCATAACTACAGGAAACACTGCATCTAACAACGCTTTGGAATTTTTTTTTAGTATTCGGCAGGCAGTTTTATAATAAGTATAATAGGGTAAACATAGGGTAAGTCTGGCTGTGCTTACATTTTTATACCTTTTAAGCACACCCCTGTTCCCATTAAGCTCACATCACGTTTTATTAAAAATTCTTGTTTATTTTAAGGAAAATTTTTAAAGAATAGTTATAAAAATATATATTTTTTGAAGGTACAAAGTCAATCACAAAAAAAAAAAATCAAGCAACAAGGCATTCAGTTTGATCAGTTGTATACTCATAGTGAAGTGTCATCTAAGCACATTGCAACGTCTGCGTTCAGCTAAGTAACACATTCAAAAATCAAATAAAACAAACCAATAAAATAAACCAATAAAACATTTCATTCATGGGGATGAACACAGAAACTATCCTCATTATGAAACATCTTTTTAAATGGTTGTTAACTTATTATATAGTCTCTTATGGCTGGAATACACTACACGATTTTTGCCCTGATTTTCCACAGATTTACAGTCTGGAGAAGTTGATGCTAGTTGCCAAAGATCAGAGCCAGTCTGCAGATTTGAGTCGACTGATTCCATAGAAAATCAATTAACTTAACTTAAAGTGACATCCATCAGTTAATATGTAAAGCCTGTTTATGAAGTATTTACACAGATGTTCAGTGTGGAAGAGCTTAAAGAGAGCACACTGAGCTTAACTGGAGCAGCAACACCTTTTTAAATAAATTTCATGTAATATTTATTTAAATGACAGGATTTTGCTAAATAAATAGCCTAGGTCATGTATTAAGTTCATACATATTTTAATATGAACAACTATTATTAACAATATCTATGAAATTATACTTTTTCTTATTGATGTCACACTGAAGCTGTGTGATTTTCATAGTAGTGCACCCTTTAAGCTCACCTTACAATAAAATGAAATCTTTAAATATTACAGCACTGTAAAACCACAGACCAGCAATAAACTGTCATTTTATAATAATATGGATGTAAAAGTACAAGCCAGTAATGCCTGTGAAGTAATATGTTAGCGTAGCACACAGTCTTCAACAGCTAGTCAGCTAACTGTGTTCTGTAGCATCTGCGCTATGTATCTTTTGGATCTAATTTCCCACATCCATGTTCCAGGTTATAATATGCAAAATCTGAACATTAATCTCTTAATTTTATAATAAGTAGTGAAACTTACCAAAAATAAAGTCTTAAACATCTAAAAAAACGCACATTTAAGGGGCTCCTCTTTTGGTGAAAGTTTTTATACAGCTTCATGGGTATGTTTACCCTATTAAAAAAGCAGGCCAAATCAGCTGCCAGGCCACGGTCACCAGTCGCCGGTTCTCTCGACGGCCAGACCACACCTGATTTCCAGAGAGACACGCAGAACGTGCAGGATTCACAAATTGTCTTTTTTCAAAGACACTAGTCCATATCATGTTTTGATTCAGTCGCACTGACCTTAGCCAGCTTTAGAGCATTAAGAATGGGTGTCTCATCTGTACAATGCTACTGTTTCAACTGTACACCATATGGGTACAGTTGAGACAAAAATGCACCTCATGTTTATGAGCTAATTGTGGAAAATATAAACTACTTATTGTCACGATACAACACAAGGGAAGTGAGGAGACAAGAGGTAAACTTCAAACTTCGTCTTCAATTAAATCCAAAAAGGGTAACACAAGACAGGCAGAGACTCACAAGAAATGGGACATCGACATTAACACTGGACACTGGACGAAGGAAAACACAGGGCTTATAATCACACACTAAATGAAATAATTAAACACAGGTGGGACATAATTAACTGATAATGAAACAATAAAGACAGGAACAGGAACCAGACCAAATATGGGCATACAAGAGGTGAAACTAGGTTAAGGGGAGCACGAGACAGAAAACCACAAGACAAGACAAGACAGGACACAGGTCTGACACTTGTGGCTATTATCAATTTATGATATTTTAGTACACAAGCAAAAGAAATATCATGTGAAAAATCACTTCATTTCAGCATCTAGTTTTTGTGTAGTGATGAAAAAAGCTGAAAGTGTCTCTACTGTACTCAGTCTTCCTAACTGTAATTTAATTACACATTTTTTCTTAGTACCTGTAGCTAATTACAGTTACATTTATTTTGTAATTAAATTACGTAATGCCAAATTACGTAATGCCATAAAAGGTACTACTACTCTGAATCTTACATTAGTAAATAAGGTACAAATAAGGTACCCTCATTTTGAGGGTACTGCCCCAGTGACAAGCTTTTGTACTCCTAAAGGTACAATTTTTTTTTCTGAGAGTGTCGGTTGGCAGATGAGATACAGATCTTATAAAATATTTATGAGCTTATGCAACAGACACTGTTGATTCACTGTTTGCATGGGATTTATGATTTCAGAGAAAATGAAACCTTTGGTTCTGGAGGTACAGGATGTTGCATGTCCCACCCAGTGTGTTGGGTGCAGGTGATTCTAAGAAACTGCTCCTATTGTAATCCTTCAGAGCAGGGTGGGCAACTTTGGTCCTAGAGGGCCATTGTGTTTGATGGAGCCAAATTCTGCAGGACGGTGGCCCTCCAGGACCAAAGTTGCCCAGCCCTGCTTTAGAGGGTAGTTCATTGTAACAATATCATATATGCTATATATGTGTGAAAAGATCACAAAAACTAATATTAATAACCTAGTTTTTCCAATAGCATTCCATCCTCACTACTAAAGTAATACTGAAATCATTCAATAGAGTATGACTTCTTCTGCAGAACATAAAAAGATGCTTTTATCCTCTAAGGTTCGCAATATGATATCAATGAGGAAAAAATTATTTGTTATGTTTTTCCTGCTTAAAGTTGGACACTCTAACAATATCAATGAATATTTTCATTATTTTTAAATGTATTTATTTTTTAAAAGTTTGTTGACTCAAGGCAACATTGTACCACAATGGACAAATTGAAACATTTGACATTTTCATGCTTACTTACTTACTTACTTATGCCTATTACCCCTCCTGGGGCATAGGCATAAGTAAGTTTATTTAATGTATTGCACATCTCATATTTAATAAAAAGCATAATTTCATATCCAGCTGTTGCTCTCAGCCAGTATTGTACCATCGTGGATCACAAGTATAACCAAACTATGATATCTGTTATCATACCAAAATATTATAATGAGTGTTGTTTCAAAGTAAAAAATGAAAAATCATCATAACCTTATCCTAATATGCACCTTATCCTTACAAGCACACACACACACACACACACACACACGTTTGTTTTTTGTGAATTGTGGGGACATTCCATAGGCATAATGGTTTTTATACTGTACAAACTGTATTTTCTATTGCCCTACAAGAACCCTACACCGAGACTTTGTGCATTTTTACTCAAAACTCATTCTGTATGATTTACAAGCCTTTTGAAATATGGGGACATGGGGAAATGTCCTCATAAATTACCTTCTCCTTGTAATACCTATGTCATACCCATGTCATTATACAAATTTGTGTCCTCATATGTCACAAACACACACACACACACACACACACACACATGCATGTAAAATCTCCTTCTTCACTAATGACACTTCCTTGCTTGTGAAAGCTGAGGAAGCAATTCCTTTCAATAGAAAAATCATAATATGTGCAGATATAGTATGTGAAATACTGTTCTTACAAATGCATAATGCATTTGCATTACCATGAGGCAACATGGTACCATAAGAATGCTGGGGCCCAAACAACACTGAACCCATCTTCTTTTGTGTTCCACCAAAGATAAGTCAAAAAGGTTTGGAAAAAACATGAGCAACTGATGACAGAATTTTCGTTTTGCGGTGAACTATCCCTTTAAGATGGTTGGTTTAAGTAGACACATACATTCCTTGTAATTCCTTAAAGCTCCCTTTATGATTAACTGGCAAGTAAATTATGCAAGCTGAAGTTTCATTTTCTAGTAATGTCTACTTCTGTTAAACTTTCATTTTTGCATAAAGACCATCCCCTTTGAAAAGCTATAAAATGAGTGCTGAAACAGACGTTATTTCATTCACCTCCCGATCAAAGATGGATCTACAGATCTCAGTTTTTCTTCTGTTCAGTCTTTTCACTGCAGGTACAAAGACAAGTAGTGTTTGTATTGATATTAAGTGCAAATACAGATTACTGATATTTCTCTTTGTTTTAAAGGATACTCTCTCAGCTGTTATGAGTGTATGGGTCTGACAGGTTCTTGTTCGGATCAAAAGCTAAAAACATGTCCCAGTGGATTTTCCAAGTGCATGAGTTCAACAGCAGTGGCACAAGGTAAGTCCAATATGATGGATTGAAATTCACTCTTAACTGATGGAAATGATGTGTATTTATTTTTATTTTATTTTTTACTGTTGCTGCTTCACTGGAAATGTAACTTCTCACAGAACTGCTGATTTCCTCACAAAATTTATGATTGTAATCACAGAATATTCTATTTAGATTTATGCTATTTAATTTGAGATTATACTAACATTATAATTTGTATTAAAATGTAATCAATATTTGAAATAAGAAATTTTACATTTTGACATTTATAAATATATTTTCTGTCAAAATAATGTGTTGAACTATCCTTTCCTGAATCATTCATGTTTTAGGTGACATCACTAGTAGAGTGAAGCTGAAAGACTGTGCTGTTGACTGCGCAAATGGATCCATGAACCTTGGCATTGCAAAGACATCTTCAGTGTGCTGTAACACAGACCAGTGTAACCTCCAAGATGCTCCAGGTATTGTGCTTTAGTGACCAAATGCAAATGACTATCTTTAGGGTCAACACTATTTTTTTTTTCAAAGGATATTCAATCAGGAAATACAATACAGGGTGTGGCTTGTCAGTTGCGAACTGATTGAGTGGTGCAGCTAACAGAGTGTTATTTCATTAGATGTTATATTTTGTAAAGTAAATAATAATATAATACATGTGTTGTCCTGTAGATCCTTCTAATGTCCCCAATGGAAAGACCTGTTACTCTTGTGATGACAAGAGCTGCTCAAACATATTGAGCTGTTCGGGAAATGAAGACCGCTGCTTTACAGCAACAGGTGAGAATCTGATAAAGATTTGATAAAGATCACAAATACCAATTTCCAGCTTGGATAAACCTGTGTTTTCTTTCTTTTCATCAGGGACTTTCGGAGGCCAGTCACTCGTTGTAAAAGGCTGTGTTTCTAAATCTATTTGTGATGCTGAAACTTCAGTTAGAGATGTTCAGGGAGCCTCATGCTGTGAGGGAAATCTGTGTAACAGTGTTAATAGTGTCACTCAGAGCTTCCTGTTCCTCTGCTGTTCTCTGCTCTCCTTCATCCTGCTGCACTGAATCCAGCAGCTCTTCACATTCTACACTGAGACACACTCTACTGAATATAGAGCTTGTATTTTCTCTGTACAATGCATCTTTTGTGTCCTGATATGATTTTTTTTGCTGTGACATTCTGACATTTTTTGAAATAAAATGCTACATTACCTTATTTTCTCCGCTAATATTTAATATAGCTTGTCATGCTGAAAAAAAGTCAGAAATATTAATTACAGAAATAAAAATGTATGAGCCTCATTTACAGAACAAATGTATGATAATTATTTAATAATGCAAACAAGAGTTTTTTTTCTCTCTTTTTTTTAGTACTAACAATATTTGGATTCACACTATTAGGAATCTAGTTCAGTTATAGGTCATGAAAGCAATAAGAGGAAAATTAAGCTATGTTGAGAAGTAATATTTCACAAACACTTTTGTCAGTTTTTGTAACTAGCATGAAAGGTCAAAAGTATAACTGTAATACATCATGATCCACATTTCACAATTCGACTTCACAGCTAACGGAATCCTCTTTTTCTTTTTAAAGTCTGTAAATACAGACTGATAAGAAATAAATCAAACATGCTTTAAAACCCAGCAACACAATTGTAACTGTATAACTTTACAACAGCAACACTGCTTTAACAAAAACCAAAACAGCAAGATTTATTTGACATCAAAACAAAAATAAAAAAATGCTCTCTAATC
>JAFVLL020033504.1:0-19110 GCA_021397915.2 Tor tambroides | reverse complement strand
ATTATATATAGATTTTTTTTTTCATATTTGCAAAAGTATGTGGTTAATGTGGTTATTCTGCTATAGGACGCATGTGGGGACTTACAGGGGAACTGAGTTCAGACATTCACTAAAAATCACCTCGACCATTCTGTATCTGAGAAACACTGTTGGACTTCCTTTAAAAAATTAAAGGTGTCTAGAATTCAGAATTCAGTTCAGTGGTTGCATGCAATTACAAAAACTTCTGAAAAAGGAAAAATCCTAGAAATAAATAAATACATAAAACCCTAATGTGTTTGTTTGCTTGCAGATGCCACTTGCTTGGATTCAGAAATTATTAGTGTGACTTGAATGTTCAAATACTCTTGGAGCCCGTCTTTAATTCCTTACAATGCAAGGTTGTTGTTTTTTTTACAGTGTTCTAAATTTTTGAAACTTTTCCAGAATTAATATAGGCTATGAATGTGAAGAGGGCTGAGTCAGTTTAAAGTAACTGAAGTGAAACATCCCACATGGAAGGCCCCTCGATGTTCCACATGATGCAGGTTTGGGGGGTCCACCATATTCCCCTGCACTTTTTTCTGGGGCTCCCCCTTCAAATTTTCTAGCGGCAACCATAACATTTCGCCGTCTTTTTAGTATTTTCCATGACAGCACTTAAAATAAATTGAAACCATTCAAACACTGAACAAAAAGGACTGGAATTTTAACAATTTTACCTCAGAAATTGCTAGTAAATTTGACAAATAATTTCACAATAAGTTAAACATGACATTTTGAAGTAGAAGGTAGTTTCTTGTAAAACATGCTCTTATATAGGCCTACAACTACAACAACAAAAAAAAATCATTTTACAGTGAAAATAATCTACACTTATTTGCATGACAGAAAATATGCATTTGCCTTCTTTTCAGTAGAGAACAAAGGCATGAACTGCAGTCTGGTTTCGTATCCACCTCTTCAAACAGAGCAAGACAGATGGACAAGCCAAAAAAACAAACAAAAAAAAAATGATACGGAAACTCCAAGTAAATAAAGCTTGAATTAATGTGATACTGTCTACTGTATCTTTCTTCACCTGACATTTGCACTGGAAACCACTGGAGCTCTGTTTGCATGAAGGAGGAGCCATAACATAGCAACCGTTTCTACCAACAGCGCTTATGTCACTATGGCGATACCGTGACATGCGTCAAGATAGTCACACCTTGTAGCGTTCTGCTTGCTTTGTTATGAAGCAATTGAAATGCATCATTGAATTGATGCTTATGAATTCCAAACACTGTTTCCTCAGTTGGAGTTCAGCGAAAGGAGATTCACAAAAGAAAATTCCGTGAATTGTTACAGGTTTGGACTTGAATGCACATACTGTTCCAATAGGAAATTTTGGCTACACTCCATATTGGTGTTGCTGTACTGAATGTACGGTATGTGCGAAATGTTTTTTCAGCCTCGGTCTGTGTTTTCATGCATATGCAGAGGATTTAGTTGTGTTCTGAATGGAGGGAGTTTTGGGAATCCAGGTGTGGGACGACAGTTTGACCCACTATTCTTAGTCTGACAACACTTTAAAGAGCAGCGTGTGGGCTGGACCTGTTCTTAGCCTGAACACTGAGTCACAGTCCAGCTTCTGTCGCTGAGACTCTCTGCACAAGTCCGCGAATAAACAATGAGCGAGAATCCTGTGAATGTCTGAGAGTGTATACACATACCAGGAAACCCCTTAAAAACCCACTTGTTCCACAACCTGCTGTGTGAGATCCACCCACGCGTCTCCTCCTAACGACCAACCATTCAACAGCCATGTGTTAGAATGTTTTGTTACTAATAGTAATTAATTATGTCACATTTTTTAATTCGTATGGAATGTAGCTTGATAAGTTACTTTCATGCCGTCAGCTGACGCAGAAGGGCTTGGCTTGGCTTGCATGCATTTTTTTAAATTGAATTATTTTTTATTTCTACATGAGGAAGAAAGTGGTTTTGTTTTCTATAATGAATGAATGAATGCATAAATCATCAAATAAATAAAAATTGTTTTATTATTTAAAAAACAATTTAAAAAGGTTAAAAAATCATTTTCACTTTCATTTTTTTTATTCAATTTGTATATCAACTAAGGAAGAGAGAGGTTTTGTTTGTAATAATAATTATTAGTGGTAGTAGTAGTAGTACTACTAGTAGTAGTCTTCTTCAGTATTAGTAGTATTGGTATTATTATTCAATTATTATGCACACTGAGTGAAAAGTTGAACTGGAAAATAAAAATAAAATTCAGTCTTTTATTCAGTTTTACATCAAATGCATGGGGAAGGAGGTTTTGATTGTTTGTAAAAGAAATAAATAATAAAAAATGTTGTTGTTATTATTATTATTCAAATGCGTAAAATGTTGAATTGGAAAATGTATATTAATTTTATTCTATTTTTGTTAATTTTGTATGTCAACTACATGGGGAAGGGGGAGGTTTTGTTTGTTTGTAAATAATAATAATAAGATAAACTATTATTATTATTATTATTATTATTATTATTATTATTCACAATGAGTAAAAAGCTGAATTGGAAAATATGCAACAATTTAATTATTTTTTTCATTTTGTGCATCAAGTAAATGGGCAATTATTATTATTATTATTATTATTATTATTATGCACACTGAGTGAAAATTAAGTATAGCATTAGAAAATGTACATCAGTTTCTTTCTTTTTGCATTTGATTTTTACATCAACTTTTCTTTGTCAAAATATTTTACAATCTTAAAACGTCCTGTTTAATTTCAATGTTTTCAGTTTTTGTTTGCCTTATGCATATTTTATCACATCATACACAACACTTCATCATACGCATCACACTTACACATCAACTTTTTGTATGAAATTGATCTTAAGCGCTTAGCAGTTCAAGACAGTTCTCAATTCTCAAAATGGACAGCAGTTTCCTGTAAATATGGTGTGATGATGCAAAATGGACTAAATGAGCATCGGTGACGCTGATCTGCACGCTGTTTTTTGAGTATTCTCTGTACGTGACACAACAAAACCTATAGTGGCCTTTTCCACACTTTTACGCCTGCCATACGTCTTTATATGAGTCAGCAAGAGCAGATCTTATGATTTGTGTACGATACAATATAAAGGTCTTCATATTTGTCAATTGCTGTAATGAAGGAAAACATCATACAGTGAGTGCTGTAAGTGATGCAGTGTGTAGCAAAGGTCACAAAGACTTTCCATTCACAGGGTCTCTACAAGAATAGCTGTAGATTTTATAGATAGTTATACTACAACTTACATAAGATAAAATCATATAAATTATTGGCACCTTTGGTATAAATATGATCAAAGAAGGCTGTGAAAATAAATCTGCATTGTTTCACTGGAGAATAAGAATTTAAAATGGGGGGAAATATCATTATGAAATAAATGTTTTTCTCTAATACACATTGGCCACAATTAATGGGACCCTTTTATTCAATACTTTTTGAAACCTCCATTTGCCAGTTTAACAGCTCTAAATTTTCTCCTATAATGCCTGATGAGGTTAGTCAACACCTGACAAGAGATCAGAGACCATTCCTTCATCCAGAATCACTCCAGACCCTTCAGATTCACAGCTCCATGTTGGTGCTTCTTCTCTTCAGTTCACCCACTCATTTTCTACAGGGTTCAGGTCAGAGGACTGGAATGGCCATAGCAGAAACTTGGTTTTGTGCTCAGCGACCCATTTTTGTGTTTTTGAGGTTTGTGTTTGGATTATTGTACGGTTGGAAGATCAAAACATGGCCCATTATGAGATTTCTAACAGAGTCAGTCACTTATTGATTTTTTATCTGTTGGTATTTGATAGAATCCATGATGCCATGTGCCTAAACAAGATGTCCAGGACCTCCAGCAGAAATATAGGCCCACAACATCAAAAATACAGCAGTATATTTCATTGTACACATGGGGTACTTTTTATCCCTGTGTTCACCAAACCCATCTTGAGTCTTTGTTGCTAAAAAGCTCATTTTTTAGTTTCATCTGACCATAGAAGCCAGTCCCATTTGAAGTTCCAGTCGTGTCTGACAACTGAATATGCTGGAGATTGTTTTTGGATGAGCGAGGATAATTTTTCTTGAAACCCTCCCAAACAACATGTGGTGATGTAGTCAAAGTCAAAGTCAGCTTTATTGTCAATTCTGCCACATGTACAGTACATACATACAGATAATTGAAACTGCGTTACTCTCAGACCCTTGGTGCATACAGATAACACTAAACACTAACAGTAGAACGTAAAAATACAGATAAATACAAATCAAATATATATATATATATATATATATATATATATATATATATATATATATATATATATATATATAAATGCAACTATTAAGTAAGGACAAGTAAAAAATAGATGAAGTAGCATAAGGCACATGGTAGAGTGCAAACCAGTGAAATAAACAAACAGTGTTTGACAATTTTTTTTAAAGGTTTTCTAACCCCGAGACTCAACTATTTTCTGCAGTTCTCCAGCTGTGGTCCTTGGAGAGTCTTTAGTCACTCAAGCTTTCCTTCTCACCGTGCATTAGGACGATATAGACACACGTCCTCTTCCAGGCAGTTTCGTAACATTTTCTGTTGATTGGAAATTCTTAATTATTGCCCTGATGGTGGAAATGGGAATTTTCACTGCTCTAGCTCTTTTCTTAAAGCCACTTCACTAATTTGTGAAGCTCAGTTATCTTTTGCTGCACATCAGAAATATATTCTTTGGTTTTTCTCATTGTGATGGATGATTAAGGGAATTTGGGCTTTGTTTTCCCTCCTATTTATATTTCTGTGAAACAGGAAGCCATGGCTGGATAATTTCATGTTCATAATCACCCTGGAGTGCTCAAAATTGTGAATATGAATGGGAATATACTTCAGAGATATTTTACTCATAAGAATTTCTAGGGGTGAAAATAATTTTGTCCAACGTGTATTTGAGAAAAACATTTACTTCATAATGAGATTTCCCCCCGTTTTAAATTCTTACTATCCAATGAAAGGTTAGATTTTTGTGAATTTTTTAAATAAAAGATCAAAAGGATTAATAATGCAGGCTTTGTTTTCAGAGCCTTCTTTGTTCATATTTACCAAGGGTGCCAATAATTCTGACCACGACTGATACAATTTTATATAGAATTGTATGCATGTATATAATGTTTTAGCTACCCTGTTTGGATTTGAAATAGATGTAAGAAAGTAAGTATAGGCTAAAACTGTATATGCACTACAGTATATTAAAAATGCTGTTTTTGCAGGATAGTAATATCATAATATAAGTTTTGTTTCAGTCTTTACATACACACTAACCTAACAGCAGCATCAGAACAGTGAGACATTTTGACAGTGTTTTATTTTATTTTATTTTATTTTATTTCAAGTGCAACAAAATCATGAAGTAAAAATCATTATATATTACACTACAATCCCTTAAACAAAGAAGATATTTCCTTATATATTAATAATCAGTATATTAAATTATTTAATGTATATTGAAAATATACTCAATAACATATTGTATTAATATAGTACAATATATTAAATAATAAGGAATTCCCACTTTTCATGTAAATATGTTTCATGTAAGTATATATATATTAGTATATAGAATATTAATGTATGTAATTTTATATTCAGTAATACACAATATATAGATGTGATAAAATATGGTACTGTATTTGAACATATTTACTACAGATAATCACATTTATATGGGAACATGTACATTGTATGTACACAGCTATGAAGAAAAATATATTGTGATATTTATCCATATATTTGTAGTTATATAGGTAACACTTTACAATATGTTTCCATTTGTTAACTTTAGTTAACTATTAATTAATGGACCTGAGCTAACATGAACTAACAATGAACAGTTGTATTTTTATTAATTAACATTAACAAAGATTAATAAACACTGTAAAAAAATGTATTGCTCATTGTTAGTTAATATTAATCAATGCATTGATTAATGTTAACTAATGAACCTTATTGTAAAGTGTTACAGATTATACATAAAATGCTCAATTGATTAAGTTATGTATGTCAAATCTCATTTTTCATCCACCATGTTTCCATGCCTTTACCAAGACTGTCCAAAACGTCAAATAATATTTGTTTGCAGTAAACACTTTTTTCTTAATTAGTACTGTCAAACGATTAATCGCGATTAATCACATCCAAAATAAAAGTTTTTGTTTACATAATATATATGTGTGTGTACTGTGTATTATTTAATATGTATATATAAATACAAACACACGCATGCAAATATTTAAGAAAAAAGTTATTTATATATATTAAATATATTTATATGTATTATAAAATAAAAGAATATAAATATATAAATGTATATACATGGAAATATTTTCAAAATATATGCTGTATGTGTGTGTGTGTATTTATATATACATAAATATACACAGTACACACACGCACATATTATGAAAACAAAACTTTTATTTTGGATGCGATTAATCAGCAGTATCAATCACATATTTTCATATATAATATGTGTAGCTATGCAAAAAATGCGAAAGTGCGATAAAGTTTATGAATATGTATTCAGCTTTATATAAACTTGACTTGTAAACGGTGACTTATGAAAGAGAAATTTACTGAGCGTTTCAATATCAAGACTATGTATGTATGTATATATATATATATATATATATATATATATATATTTATATATAGCCGTTTCTGTCTTAATTGCTATCCAATTTTATACGTATCAATAGCCATAAATATACTGCAATGTGGTCCATGCACATTGCAGTATATTTAAAAATATAAGCACGTTTTCCATCTATGGAAATTTATTAATATATTACACTTTATTTTCCAGTATAATCCAATATTTTAGTTTTGTAAGGGATTACTAAACCCATCTACTGCTGTATTATTAAGCAATATATTGTATTAACTAAACAGGGGATTGCACCGAACATATTTAATTTTTTTTATTTGTATGTTTTCCATTTTAGTTTTTTAATTTTAATTAAAATTTTAGTAATTTTGTAATTTAGCCTATGTCACTGCCGTTTTTGTAATTTTTTAATATGTGACCCTGGACCACAAAAACAGTCATAAGGGTCAATTTTTTTTAAATTAAGATTCATACATCTGAATAAATAAGCTTTCCATTGATGTATGGTTTGTTAGGATAGGACAATATTTGGCTGATATATAACTGAAAATCTGGAATCTGAGGGTGCAAAAAAATCAAAATATTGAGAAAATTACCTTTAAAGTTGTCCAAATGAAGTTCTTAGCAATGCGTACTACTAATCAAAAATTAGGTTTTGATATATTTACGGTAGGAAATATTTGCTTAGCATCCTAATGATTTTTGACATAAAAGAAAAATCGATAAGTTTGACCCATACAATGTATTGCTGGCTATAGCTACACATATACCTGTGCTTCTTATGACTGGTTTTGTGCTCCAGGGTCACATATGTCTATATAGTTTTTAGTCATTATTATTTACTTTTAGTTATATTAGCACATCAGGTTAAACTAAATTAAAATTAGAAATGCTGCTTTGCCAACTAAAGCTGATTTTTTTTTTTTAAGTTTACATTTTTTAATTTTATTTCAGTTTAGGGGTTTTTTTTCCAAGTAAAAATTTTTTAATGATTTTTAATATCCGTAGAACATGTCCTCATGCATGACATCAATTCAGGATGTGCTTTTCACTCAACTGTTACAAAAACATCTGTAGCTGGAAAGGTAAAAAGTCTACAACTGCAGATTCTGACATATAATAATTATATTATATGTAAGACATGTAAGAAATATATATCCAAGTGAACTTCATCAACACTGCAGATACATGTCAGGCTCTTTGTCCACCCTCTCCAGCCATGTCTTTTTGTGAGTGTCTCATTCACAGAGTTCAGGGTCATTTTCGCTGTCTTCTCTGTTGGGTTTGCAGCAGCCACAGCATAAAGAAAGCATACTGATGCTGCTGCTGGGAACAGTCTCCTCTGAGCTGCAGAAGACGCATGATATTAAAACCAAATCACCAGCCAAGGTTAACACACAAAGGTAGCCTATATCATTGATCTCTAACATCCGTGCTCACTTCGACTCGCTCTCACTCTTGACAGATGAGGAAACCTGTTCAGTCACAGGTTGAGCTGTAGGCTGAAGAGAGCAGTAGCCGCCTGAAGAAAACAATCATGCAGTATGATACTGAAGGACAATAAGTGTAAATCATGTGTGCTGTACAGTGCTTAAGTTTTACCTGAGATGACATAAACATAGGATCTACTGTTGGTCATCATGAACACGACAGGCGAGCATGAAGACCTCCATTCAGGCTGATGGCTGGACAGGAGATACTGACTGGAGTTTGCTGAACAAGACAAAAAAGATATAGATAAGTCTTTAGATCATTCCCTGCCGCCCATATAAAATTTAATTAAATCACCCTCAATAACTATTGTTTTTAAGGGTATAGAATCTTAGACTTCCTGGAAGCACAAAACAAATATTGAATAATTAGCGTTAAATGAAATGTATTAACACTTCTAGTTACTTTTAATAATAATTTTTACAAAATTTTTTTAAAGTGTTTTCAGTTACAGCAGAAATGCCAGAGGAAGTTTCTTACAAATATAATTGTTAATTGTTATGGACAATAATGGGCCTTTGAGTAAAAAAAAAGTCTGAGAACCACTGCTTTAGATCATGATCTGCAGGTGTTCAAATTAAATATAAAATGAAACATATATTTGCAATATTTTGTGCGTTATTGACTTCAGGTTTCTAGCTTTAATTTCTGACCTGTAGATGAAGCACTTTGGGAAGGCATTGTTGGATGTCGATGTCAATCTTTCGAGATGTGAGTGAATCTTTTTCAAATGTTGCAAAAATGCATCTATTCCTTAACGTTTAAAAGATGCACTTTCAAGATTTGTTTCAACAGTAGTGAAATATACTCATTTGACTCATAAAACTGTTCACAACTGACTTGATTTTGGTCAGCGTGTTTAAGCACATGCAGGTGGGATTGTGGCTTGTTAGCGGAGGAGGCCATGTAGCCTTATTACAAGTCACACTGACGCCTCTTCATCTTTATCATCATCTTGAACTTTCAGAATTCATATTTAAGGCCAATGTGGGCTTCTCCGGGACAAAGGCCATATCATATTTGAGCTACATGATGAAAATAAGTAACAGAAAAGAATGAGTAAGTGATTTTGATTTGATTGAAACTTTAAAATGGCGGTTTACATTTTGAGGACTTTGCAGTCACTGGTTGCCTGATTTGTCTCAATGTAAGGAATGTGAATGAATGAATTGTGAATGTAATACGTTTGCAGACAGCGTCCTCTGTTGGTTGATAGTCAGGTTGTATGTGAGACAAACGTTTCTTCGTCTAGAGGGCGCTGTTTTCCATTTAACTGCATTCACATCTTAGGGCGCTTGACTAAAAGCCTTATTTTTCCAGATATGTCCTGGCCGGGATTTCTCAGTTGCCTAAAATGTCCGAGTTTTGGCTTTGTTTTCCTATTGATTTGTACTCTATAGTCTCATACATTATATAGTACGCATATTTGATTTGCGGTGACCGTTCTCCATAGATCCCACCCTTTCGCGGGCCACGATTGGTCGATTATGTACAATGCCTGCACGCTATTGGTCAAACTGCTTTTCAGTCATTACTTCAGCAAGTATTAAAACAATACGAAAACAAATCCAAACCCGGACATTTTCGGCAATTTAGAAATCCTGGTATTCTGGTAATCCTGATATTTTATCTATTTGTTTTCTTTTTTTTAATTAATAAAACATGACCCTTTAAGACTTGCACTCTATTTGTTTTCTAACTGCTTGTTTTCTATAAAAAAACAAAAAAACAAAACAACAACAAAAAAGACCTCTAACACTATTTTCTATATTATTTTTTCTATTCTTTCTATCTGTTTTCTTTTTATCTATTATATAATTTTTTTTTTTTTTTACCTTGCTACGTGTACTGCGTTAGGCTAACTGAGACTTGTCATAGTATTTGCTTATTATTGCTCTTTCTGATTGCTTCAAATGTCCTTATAAGTTAGCTACTTTGGATAAAAGTATCTGCTAAATGACTAAATGTAAAGGTAAATGTATGTTTAAATCTACTAATGTATTGTTGCCTGACAGAAAATAACACAAATATCTATAAAAGTATTTGTGGTAGGCCTTTTAAAAATACTCATTCAAATTAAAGTACTACAGATCCCATCATGCAGCGGATTATGTGTAAACAGAATCTGACCAATGAATTTACAGCTTTAATGAAGTCACGTGTCTAGCAGCCTGATGATTGGTCATCCACGAATACATGTTTGAAACGTGACTTTCTTCGCCGGCCAGTGGTGTCGTCTTCGTCTCAGTGGGTTGTTTACTGTATTAAATATTTGATATAGGATGCCAGTTCACTCGCGTGATAGAAAAGAGAATAACCACGAAGAAATGGACGTGGACTATCCCGAACAAGAGGCCAGCAGCTCCGACGAAGAGGACTCTGTGAGCTCGACCGCGTCTGAGGATGGAGACACTTCAGGTAACGTTAACATTACAGACAGACACTCCACGAGAAACACACACACACACACACACACACACACACACACACACACACACACACACACACACACACACACACACACACACACTTGTTCTGCTATCCTTGTGGGGACTCTCATAGGCGTAATGTTGTTCTGCTGTACAGACCGTATTTTCTATCGTCCTACACCAACCCTACACCTAAACCTACCCCTTACAGGAAAATTTTCTGCATTTTTACATTTTCAAAAAACTTCATTCTGTGTGATTTATAAGCTTGTTTACCCGTGGGGACCTCAATTTAGGTCCCCACTGTGACACAAGTCCCCATGAGGCTGTGTGTATTCAGGTCTAAGTCCCCACCAGGATAGCAAAAACAAGTATACACACACACACACACACACACCCACTTACTTGTTTCGCTATCCTTGTGGGGACTCTCCATAGGCGTAATGGTTTTTCTGCTGTACAGACCGTATTTTCTATCGCCCTACACCTAAACCTACCCCTTACAGGAAACTATCTGCATTTTTAGATTTTCAAAAAACTTCATTCTGTGTGATTTACTAGCTTGTTTCCCCGTGGGGACCTCAATTTAGGTCCCCACCGTGACACAAGTCCCCATGAGTCTGTGTGTATTCAGGTTTAAGTCCCCACCAGGATAGAAAAAACAGGCACACACACACACACACACACACACACACAGACAGCCTTTTGTTGTGTGTCGGAGAGTAATAAATTGTGATGATGCTGATGTTCTTGCAGACATGGATGATGAAGACTGTGAAAGAAGGCGAATGGAGTGTTTAGATGAGATGACAAATCTTGAGAAGCAGTTCACAGACCTGAAGGATCAGTAAGTGATTTCATGAAAACCTGCAATATGTGACCCTGGAGCACAAAACCAGTCACAAGTCACATATTTGTAGCAATAGCCAACAATACATTGTATGGGTCAAAATTATAGATTTTTCTTTTATGCCAAAAATCATTAGGATATAAAGTAAGGATCATGTTCCATGTAAATTTCCTACCGTAAATATATCAAAACTTAATTTTTGATTAGTAATATGCATTGCTAAGAACTTCATTTAGACAACTTTAAAGGCAATTTTCTCAATATTTAGATTTTTTTTTGCTCCCTCAGATTCCAGATTTTCAAATAGTTGTATCTCGGCCAAACATTATCCTATCACACATCAATGGGAAGCTTATTTATTCTGCTTTCAGATGATGTAAAATGGTTTTGTGGTCCAGGGTCACATATTTCATGTGAAGACTCCAGCCTGTATGTTATGATACCTCTCTTTAGGTTGTATAAAGAGAGGCTGAGTCAGGTGGATCTTAAATTGCAAGAAGTGATAGCTGGCAGTGCTCCGGAATACCTCGAACCCCTGGCCACCCTTCAGGAGAACATGCAGATCCGAACCAAAGTCGCAGGTCAGCTCCAGACAAACATACTGTTTGTGTTAAAAAAACGTTACTGAAGTATTTAAACTCTGTAGTTTACAGGAATTCAGTCACCGTGTTTGTTTCTTATATTATACTGTAAAGCAGTGGCCTTCAACCTGTTTCAGGTCAGGAGTATTGCATTTAAAGCTTGGCCTATAACATGTACTGTAGTATCATATTAATATATTTACATGCTGTCATAATGTTTACATTAAACATTAGCCTATATTTTTCATCTACATCTAACATATAACCTTGGTTAACTGGTTGTAGATGTTGGTAAAATGTTGGGTTTTGTAAGATGTTTTTGAAAGTCTCTTAGGCTCATCAAGACTGCATTTATTTGATCAAAAATACAGTAATAACAGTAATGTTGTAAAATATTATTATAATTTCCAATAGACTTTTAAATTTCTTTACACTTTTAAATTTAAAAATATAATTATTCATGTAATATGAAGCTGATTTTTTTCTTCAGAAATCATTTTAATTTGCTGATTTGAAATTATCAAAAGAAAAACAAATGTGCTGCTTAATGTTTTTGTGGGAACCTAAATAGTTTTCTTTTTTTTTTTTTTTTCTTCAGGAGTTCAAAAGAATATAATTTATTTAATCTAATAATTATATGTTATAATAATAATAATAATGATATAAATGAAATGTATAACTGAAAAAAATCTTTTACAATATCATAAATGTTTACTGTCCATTTTGATCAGTTTGATGCATATATAAAAGTATACATTTCTTTAAAAAAAAATCTTATATTTCCATTTTTCACAAATAAATAAATCAAATATAATTGACCTAGTAATAATAATAGTAAATGTTTACAAATTAGACATAACAATTTAATTTTTTTTAACAAAAAAAATTAAAAGACTAAGCCTAATAAAAATAATAAGAAGAAGAGTATTTATAGTAATATTTATAATAATAATAATATACAAATTAGACAAAAATGTTGCAAACGTTGTGTCGAAGACCCATGCTATAAAGACAAATAAATCCTGGTGTTAGTAGCCTATTTATAGCAGAGCTTTGTTTTAGCCCCAGCACACAGTGGTGTATTTTAGCAAGTGTATATTATGATGACTTCCTCTTTCTACATTCATCAGTTTGTTTGTCTGATTTTCTGATGGTATTGTGATGTCTTTAGTCACTTTTTACTCATCTGCATTATTTCAGGGATCTATCGTGAGCTCTGCTTGGAATCTGTTAGAAACAAATACGACTGTGAGATGCAAGCAGCCAGCCAGCACTGGGAGGTAAAAAAGAGCCCAGGACAAAATTTGTGGTGGCCCCACATTTCATTCATATTCACACATAGTCTTCTCCTGCTTAAATACTGCCCTGCTTCCTCAATTTGTTCAATTTATCACTGAGGTTTAATGTTAATATACAATATTCATGATGTGTTTCCACAGAGTGAGAAGCTCCTGCTTTTTGACACGGTTCAGAGTGAACTGGAAGAGAAGATCAGACGCCTGGAGGAGGACAGACACAGTATAGATATAACTTCAGGTAAAATACAGATGGTAACTTGTACTGTGTAAACTGTAAATGTAAATATTTTATTCACTTATGTAATTAATCGATGTGCTCTTGCACCAGAACTGTGGAATGATGGTCTGCAGTCTAGGAAGAATAAAAAGAAGGATCCTCTCAGTCCTGGAAAGAAGAAGAAACCTGTCGTTGTATCAGATATCCTTTATAAAGTAGCTAGTGCTGCACACCTGAATTCATCTGCGAGTGTTTTTCTGTGTTTATGGCAGCTGCCTTATTACTGTAACAAGGTTTCCTGAGCCGTCCCACGACCATACATTGTTTACATGTTGCAAGACCTAGATATACTTGAAGACTGGACTGCCATAAGAAAGGTTATTTCACTTCAACTGTTTATTTATTTAGATTTCTTATATCAAAAATCTTGCAATATAAAATAATAGCAATAATAATAAATGTCTGCAAATTAGACATTATTGTTATAAGCAAAAAATTGGCTGACATCGTGTTGAAGATCATTGCTATAAAGACAAATCCTGATGTATCCTGAAAAAACTCCTATATATTTTTTGCAGGTGTCCATTTATATTTGTTTACATTTTTATTCATTCATTTATTTAAATATTTAAAAGTGAGCTATTAGTTTTCTATCATTAATAAACTACTTGGTTTTCCATAGGCAATGGCTTCAATGGGTCCTCATAGAGTAAAAGTAGATGGTAAGTAGGCCTGTCGCAATAATCAATATATCGACTTATCGCACAATATATGTACGTGACCTCAATACTTTTTGGTGACGCAATATAATGCCCATTATATTTACATAAAAATTGCTGTTATATTATGATTATATGTGACCCTGGACCACAAAACCAATCATAAGAGTAAATTTTTTGAAAGATAAATGAATAAATAAGCTTTCCGTTGATGTATGGTTTGTTAGGATAGGACAATATTTGGCTGAGATACAACTATTTGAAAAACTGGAATCTGAGAGTGCAAAAAAAAATCAAAATATTGAGAAAATCGCCTTTAAAATTGTTCAAATGAAGTCCTTAGCAATGCATATTACTAATCAATAATTAAGTTTTGTTGTTGTTGTTTTTTCATATATATATATTTACAGTTGGAAATTTACAAAATATCTTCATGGAACATGATCTTTACTTAATATCCTAATGATTTTTGTCATAAAAGAAAAATTGATAATTTTGACCCATACAATGTATTGTTGGCTATTGCTACAAATATACCCCAGCGACTTAAGACTGGTTTTGTGGTCCAGGGTCACATATATTCAGTGGCATAAAATGGTCTTAAAATGACAATAATATCGCTTATCGCAGTTATTTCTGGGGCAATATATCGCACAACAAAAAGCTGTTATCGTGACAGGCCTAATGGTAAGAAGGGTTTTGAGCATAGTTTTTATATTTTCGTGAGTAAAATCCCTGTGTCAGCCTCTGTAGACTGTAAAGACAGTCATAAGTGAGTTCTCCGAACTGTATGTGTGTCTCAGCTCCTTTGAAACCAGAACGACACCATCATGTTGCCCGATCAGAAGATGGACGCCTGTTCTATGACAACAAATGGTACAGCCGGGGTCAGGCCATATGTATCAACAGGAAGGACGAATACCCCACCAGGTGTGTGTGTGTGTGTGTGTGTGTGTGTGTGTGTGTGTGTGTGTGTGTTTACACATATGAGTGATTCAGCAACTTTTCTGTCCCCAAGAGTAAATTGCTTTAAAAAAAATTTAAGAAATCTAGATTATTTTTAAATTAATACTTTTATTCATCAAGTTATTATCATTATCATTAATTATCATCATTATTATCATTAAGTTGTTTTCCAATAATTTAGTCCCATCATTTTTTACTTTCTCCACAAAAAAGTAAAAATAAATAAAGCTGGCCAGCTGTTTCCAACATTGATAATAATAGTAACAAATGTTTCTTGGGAAGCAAATTGTCATATTATTATGATTTCTAAAGGAACATGTGACACTGAAGTAATTATGCTGAAAATTCAGCTTTACTATAACAGCAATAAATTGCATTTTAAAATATAAAAACTATTTTAGGTTGTAATATTTCACAATATTACTTTTTCTGTATTTTTGACTAAATTAATAAAGCCTTGGTGAGCATATGAGACTTCCATCAATAACATGGAATAAAACCTTATTACATGAATTATTTACTATAATTACATATACGATTATAATATTATATCATTATAATACTTTTTCATTTATTATTTGTACATTTTTTTAAGAGTGTTGTTACATTTGCCAGAATGTCTATTTTGGGGCTTTTCCCACATGCAATTGTTAAATTCTCCTTTATGATGGAAAAAGTATACTTTTCACTTTAAATAAGAACTTTAAAAAACATTTTCAATAAATTTTTTACACAAATATGTAGCTGTTTTGTCACATTTTACAGAGCTCAGGTTGCCATGTATTTACATACAGGGTATTTCATTTTTCTGAGCTGCTTGTTACTGACATTTTTTTTTCCTTCTCTTTTTTTATTATTAACAACAATATACAAACCGAAATAACAACATATCACGTTTCAATTCAACTTTCCCACCCTTCCCCTGCAGTCTCTTTAAAATGGGGTACCTAATAGATAGAAAAGTTAACAGAAAACCAAAGCCTCAGGAATCATAAAACATAACTTCCAGCAATCAAGAATGCGAAAGAAAAAATGAATAAATAAAAATGTATTTCTACATGTATAAAAAAAAGTTACTGACATAGTTCTTGATATTAATATAGTAATGTGTAATGTGTGTAACAAACACTGGAAAGCATTTTTTTAAATAACAAAGAATCACTTTATAGTCTAGTTACCATGATGTCAAATGTTTTAAAGGGGTCATCGGATGCAAAATTCACTTTTCAAGTTGTTTGAACATAAATGTGTTTTGGAAGTGTGTGTACACATCCATCATATAATGATAATAATCCACCCAGTGTTTTTTTTTGTTTGTTTGTTTTGTTTAATCCCTGTTTTAAAATCCTCTTATTAAAATCAGGCTGTTCTGAGGTTCCTGTCAGAATGACGTAGTTCTGTACAGGCCCCTCCCACGATAGTTGAATGACAAGCCGTCTTACCTTAGACCTACCCTGAGTGAGCTGAGAGCTGTCCAGCATTGTGTCGACTCTCGTGCAGGGGAAGACAAGATGTCTCCGATTAAGCGATTGAAGTGTTTTGTTGTTGGATGTAATAACGAATAAAGCAATCATCATTTACTCCCGACATCTGAGCTGCTGAAGATGCAGAGGATTAACGTTACTTTCATTTTGAAGTGAATGCGCTGATCCCCGATCTGCCTAAATGCGTCTTATGTTCGCGCGAATCATTCCAGCTTTATCTACAGAAGAAGTGAGTATAAGGGTTTTTTATGAATCTTTGCAAATCGCCTTTCCTAGTAATGTACTAGTTAGCCAGTTTCGTGGCTAAAGTAAACGGTACTGCTCGTCACTCCACAGAAGAGAGGGGCGGGGTCAGCAGAGCTCATTAGCATTTAAAGCAACATGGACTAAATAACGGCTTGCTGAAAACAGAGCTGATTTTGACAGGGTAAAGAAGGTGTTTTTTACACTACCACTGAGGAATTTTAACCAAAGTATGTTATAGACTTTTCATTAAGACCCTAAAGAATCATATCAACTTGGAGAATGGGAATCCAATGACCCCTTTAAAGAACAATTCAGTTAATCTAAAGAAGTTTATATTTGGTTATTATGGAAATGAGAAGTGACGGAGAGCGTGATGGCAGTTTACAGATCAAAAAGTTCAATAATTTTAGGATCTACACCATCACACTTGAACTTACTTTACACTCTTTCATATGTAATGCTTTGCTTTTTCATTTCCTCCAGTGCCACGATAACCACTATTAACCACGATGAAGTTTGGTACAAACGTCTGGATGGCAGCAAATCAAAGCTTTACATCTCTCAGCTCCAGAAAGGCAAATACACTATAAAACACTCATAAAGATCCTCCTCCGTTCCTTGTTTCACTGGTTCCACGCCGTTCTCCGTTTGTCACCATATCGACTCGTTCATGCTGGATGGACTTGGTCTTACATGCATGTATCACATGTTTGCACTTCCTAAGTTCGAGCTGCTAAACAAACACCTGGTTGCCAAGGAAAAGTGAAAGTGTGTGTCTGCCTTGATGACAAGGATGAGCCAGTAAAGTCTTGTTCAAAGCAGAAGAGCAGTGAAGCCCAACTTATTGGTATTGCTGATACTGAACACATGACGATTTCCATGCCTTTATGAAATACAGAGTTTGATTTATGGAGCATGTCTCAGTACTGTTCTGCAATGAGTTAGTGCCATGTGTCCTGTTCTGTGGCTGTGAGATGCATAATGTTGTAAACAACAGAACAGTCCACAAAGTGTTATTTTTCTACTTGTTCTAAAAATAATCAACAATAACTTGTGAAATCACTCTAAAAGTCTATAAAATGCATATAGCAGTATTTAGGAGAATGTGTTAGTTTAGTATTAACATAACAGGGCTTGTGCAAGTCATGTATGTGTTTTGTAACAATTATTAGTTTCTGTTAAAACTATCAAATGTAGCATATTCTGAGCCTTTGATCAAATATATGATTCATGTCTGGCTGTATTTCTGTTAAATATTTTTTGATTGCCCAAAAGAAAATTGTGAAAGTCTCTAACAGTTGTACCGAATGATGTTATAGTATTTATCAAATGTTCACATACATTTTACAGTGTTTTAGCACTCGAGTGGTATCGAGTTGCATGATTTGACTTATTTCTTTTTTTTTTTTTAATTACTGATTTAAAAATGCTTTATTTGATGCGATACCAAACACTACACTGATCCTGACAAAAGAGCCATGTCTTCCAGATGTCACAGAGCCACAAAGGTCCAACACATCCAGTTCACAGCTTTAATAAAAATCTCCTCAAATCAGTCAATCATGTCGGAGTATTATGTGACCATTTTTGTAGCAAATAAAGAGCTCTGACTGGACTGTGAATGCACAGAATGTAATTATATTGCTTTATTCGACACTGGAGTTTTTGTTCAGTTCACAGTGGAAATGTAATATTCTGTTATAAAGATGATTTTGCATGGCATTGTGTTGTGTTTGTATTTATCTTGTAGGCCTACTTGATGGGAGTATTCGAAACCAAGGTCATAATGTTTCCCAACCTTCCTTTGCAAACACCAAATCGGAAATGTGTTCCTTTTAATTTTTACAAGATGTCATTCAACATTAAAGGAACACTCCACTTTTTTGGGAAATAGGCTCACTTTACAACTCCCCTAGAGTTAAACAGTTGAGTTTTACCGTTTTTGAATCCATTCAGCCGATCTCCGGGTCTGGCGGTTCACTTTTAGCTTAAAGGTGCCGTTGGAGATCTCGGAAAATGCTAACTTTAGCCTGATAGCACTGAAAGCGAATGTCCCACCCTCCCTGCAATCGCTGTCCAAAGCCACGCCCCCTGAACACACATACGCTCAAAGAGCAGAATACCAGAGACAACATTAAATTACTACAATAGGCTACA
>JAFVLL020033502.1:0-34590 GCA_021397915.2 Tor tambroides | reverse complement strand
TAAACCACAAAAACCAGTACACACTCACACACACACACACACACACATACACACACACACACACACACACACACACACACTCACGTACACGCACACGCACACACTCACACACACACACACACACACACACCCAAACTTACAGATTTAATTTATTTCTTTCATAAATAGCATTGACTGCTCTAAATACGAGACACCAATGTTTCAGGAATTTAGGGCACAGAATAGGACACATGCTTATTCAATAGCTGTTCTATTTTCTATTTGGGTTTATGCATATGCTTTATTTTTTTAGATTAATTGTTTTTTCCCCAAGGCATTGTTAGATGCCAGTGTGTCCTGTAGCTATGCAAAGATTTGATTTCAAAAACAGCAACATAACTACTAAACTATTTCATGTTGTGACTTTAAATCTGTATTTAACCTCAGAATGAACTTAAAGTAAAAAGAGGTGCTAAAGCTGGATTTTGTGGTGGCTGTGCTTTAAAATTAAATTAATCTTAATTCAAGTGATGAAGGATTGTGAAAGTCTGACAGTAATCAGCGTTGAGTACTACTGTACGGTTAACCCTGTTTGGTTTAGATGTTTGAAAATGATTAACAGTTGAACACATCCACTAGAATTTTAGAAAAGTAATCAAAAATGAATCAATTTTAAACTCTAATAAAGTAATTGAAATAGTTACACTACTTATTACATTTTAAATAGGGTAACTTGTAATCTGTAACCTGCATTTCCAAAATAACCTTCCCAACAATATGATATTTTATGCAAACATATTTGTGACAGAATACAAACTACCATATTTCAGTCATCCAGCTTTTAAAACAAATGCAGTTCAGAGCCAACAAATCATGACCATATGACTTTTCAACAGGTGGCCAATAGTAATAGTTGTTACTATTAGCATGTTCCTCCTCCTTTCAGCTGCTCTGTATCTCCTCATTCCAGCCAGAGAGACTATCAATCAGAGAATCTAACTCTGAGCTCATCCTGAGCAAAAGGGCCGCAGCCTGTGAGGACGATCCATTCTGGTAATGTCCTGATTCGCCTGCTCCATCTCCATCTCTGAGGTCTTCCAGAACAGCATTCTCTCTACAATGATTGTGTGTGTTGACTCTTTGCCAGCTAGATCAAAATAACACAACACCAGAAGAGTTCCAGGGCGGAAAATTTAGATTCAGATTTGTCAGATATATATCAGCAAATTATCAGTGTAACAACACAGACTCTGATAAAATTATGCATGAATTTGTCAGAAATGTAGCAAAACATATGAAAATAAATAAAGAATGAATTCATCATGCACCCCTCAGATCAACCATCACATGACCTTTAGTCCAAACAGAATTCCCCTTTTCTGAAATGGGTGACATTCATTGTTGTTACACCACAGACGTAAAGCTGGGGATCACAACTTTCAACAGAATTATACATTTACAATGTAACCACTTTATTTGGGTTAAAATGTTAGATTGTTGCAATTACAGACCAAGATGCCTCTGATGTATGGTGTGATTTTTTGTATGCATATTTTGTTAGATATTAAAATTTTCAAACTCATTTAAAAAAAACTCAAACATTTTAAAACAAAAACTTTTAAAAGTGCACAAAAAAATTTTCACTCTACAGAATATATATTTGCAAAAATTGTATGATATATTGTTTACATGCAGTTATTTTAACTGTTGTAAAGTAGAATTAAATTCTGTGAACGAATGATTGACTCATTTGAGTCAGGTCTATTTAATGAATCGGTCAAACTCAGCCAAACGGTCTCGGTTCGCAAATCAGTCTGCATCATTTGGACAATTCCTGCACGCACTATGAACACAAGGTACAAAAATGGCAGATAAAGTGGAATATTTACCTACAATACACTGAAAACGAGCCTGAAAGCGACCTGTCGTTTGCCAGTGACGAAGCAGGTGTTTTTAAAATCAACACTTGCAGGTCGTGAACGACTGAAGTAAAAGCATTTGACAAACAAAACAATCAAAGTAAAAAGAATTAATTCTGCACACTATCCGTATTTGCAAACGTATTTAAATAATAGATTCATTCACAATGATTTGGTCTCATGACCTTCATCAGGCATATAATCAAAACACAAAAAAGCACACCGAAAATACCTACAGTACATGTTGTTGGAATACAGAGTTTACAGTGTAAATGCAATATTGTGATTTTCACATAAGGACTTTGTAACAGTGGCGACCGCCCTTGCATAAATTAAACTTTTAAAGAATTTCGGGCACCAGACAGGATTAATCCTGTCAGAAATTAAATTAAAGGTGCAGTTGGAGATCTCGGAAAATGCTAACTTTAGCCTGATAGCACTGAAAGCGAACGTCCCACCCTCCCTGCAATCGCCGTCCAAAGCCACGCCCCCTGAACACACATACGCTCAGAGAGCAGAATACCAGAGACAACATTAATTACTGCAATAGACTACATCAACGGTTCCCAATTACAGTCCTCGCATACCCCGCTCTGCACATTTCATATCTTATCACGTCCGACGGTTGTTCTATTCAACCGTAAGTCATTAAGTGCCCTGCGAAGTGGACATCATCAGATATTCTGCCATGATTCAAGTTCAAAGCGAGCGTATATGTTCCATACAAACGGCATTAAAGTGTGCGAGACACTGTGTAGGGAGCATGTCGATCGACACAGTTCATGCACGTAGCTCTCTTCTAACGAGCTGGTTATCTGAATCGGGTGTGTTAACTAAGCGAGACATGCAAAATATGCAGAGTGGGTAGCGCGAGGACTGGAATTGGGAACCGCTGGGCTACATCATGTGTCATTCAGCGGAGAGAAAACTTTATAGCACAGTTAGTAAAAGTACTACAATACCAGGAAGGAAGATTGGGTTGTTGATGTTTGCCTGCCATTCTTGCTCTCTCTGCACAGCGTGCGTGAACGCGCCGATGACGAATCGTGTCTGCGCGAACAGGGTGTGCAGAGGTATGCAAATACATGCGTTGACAGGCAGGTAGGAAAGCCAATTAAAACGCTCGGACCGAGCGTTTTGATTGGACGGACATTTCTTGGTCCTACACCTTCCACAGAATATATAAATACAGATAAATACATTTAGACCACTTAACTTAATGATTACTATCAGGATGTGAAGAGACTTTCAACCAGAATAACAAAAAATGTTTCTGAAAACAATCACCAATGGCACCTTTAAATTAACCCAGGATAGCAGAACCACCTGTTACACAAATAGTAAGAGTCCAAGAAGAGATTCAGTTCACAAGGAGATTTATGTCCAAAAAAAAAAAAAACTTATTTGAAAAAGGTCATCAAAAAGAAGGGAGAAAAAAACAAAATAAAAAAACTATTCAACACTCCAGTTCACTTCACACGAAGTTGAGATCCCTGAAGAAAACGCGTCATTCTATTATTTTCCACAGCGGCAGTCCACATTCATTCATAAATTGACCATAAAAGAAAGAGAAAAAAGTAACATTGAATAAACATATTTAAGAAACAATATCAACATCAAACAACAATCTTCAAGAACAGAAATAACATTTGCATAGTCATGAAAACAAAAAGCACACAGAATGTGCGAATGTGAATGTAAGGTGGATGGGTGCGTGTGTAGTAATGTGTGCAGGTAGACTACTGACCAAGTTTGCAGATGTGAAGGGGGCTGCACCGTTTTTCACTGTTTTACTCAACACACTGCAACAACCACCACATGCAGCACGGAAGTGCCCTCTAGTGGCCATCAGGGATTATAACATCAACTCAAATACATTGCATCTCCTCCCTTCTTAAATCAGTCTACCCCATGTTTTTCTTCTTCTTTTAACATTAGAACATCAGTTCAGCTTAAGGCCAATTCACACCGCACAGACGAACGCCAACAAACTAGTTGGCTCAAGTTGGCTGTTGGATTTAAAATCTTATGAAAAATAACTGTCATGTTCACACTGCCCCAACAGACACCGACCAACTCTATCTATAAGCATGTTCAGTCAGGTGAAAACAAACTCCAACCAACGCTAACCAATGCCAACAGGGGTAACACACTGATCCAACAAACTCCAACAGACTAGTTTGTTGGAGTTTGTTGGCGTTTGTCTGTGCGGTATGAATTGGCCTTTAGGGAATAACAGTTAGGCAACAACCCTAGTAACACATCTACACATTCTACTGTGTATATAACATTCAATACTTTGATCAATGACAGGGGGAGCTGGGCAATTAATAGTAAATATGACCAAAACAGGTTGTTATTATTATTATTATTATTATTATTTCTTTATATGAATAATGAAGTCGCTATATAGGCGCATTTCAAATGTTTATGAAGAATGTGAGAGTATTATCGCACTTGGCCAGCCTACCTTATGACATGGGGGCGCGCACGCAATCATTATTATTTTTTATTTTTTTACCTGCGGAAAGAGCTTATACTCCCGTCATTTTTGGATGTGCTTTCTGTCGTCTCATGCAGTCTCCGTGAATGGAGCGCGTCACAACAATGAACCTGCTCACAGACATATAAGAGGTAAATCTGCAGAAAGCTTGAAAACCAATTAAAATGAAAAACAAATCTTCCCTGATTATGTAGTCTGTATAGGTGCATTTCTCTATTAAAGCCACGTCCACTGTGGAGATGGCGAGTCTGAGAAAGCACTAGTTTATTAATAAATAATTAAAATGTCTTCTTTTTCCCCCGATGCATTCATAATCATTACTTTAGCCGGTGCTTTGCGGCAAGCTTGGAATAATAGGCCTATGCCTAAATGTCTATATTAAAGGATGGCTTAGTAGGTTATTATACTAATCAATTTAATATAAACGTGTGACTAGTTGACTAGAAAAATCTTTAGTCGGGGGCAGGCCTTGGCACAAGGAACCGATCCATTTTTAAAATAAATTGCTGACATTACGTGCGCGACTGCAAATCACGTTGTATTGCATTGCAGTATTTATGCATGTGTAATAAGTCAAATGTTTTTATTTTATTTCATTTTTTATGGGGGTGCTATGGGGGTGCTTTGGTTTTTCTTGGGGGTACTGGAGCACCTGCTAGCCCCTCCCTAGCGCCGCCCATGGACACCGTCCTGACTGTGAAGAAACAGTACCAGTTTTCCATTTCTCCTCCCCCGGTCGATAATCTCTGACCAGCACTGAATCACCAACATGAAAGTCTCTGTCTTTTGCATGGAAGGAACGGTAAGAACATTGAACTTTTTGTGCATGCTCCACAGTCAGTTTCACACTTGGTTTCAGTACATCCAGCCGTGTCCTCAATCTGCGATGCAAGAATAACATAGCAGGTGTTTCTGTCGTTGTGCTATGTGGTGTAATCCTGTGCTGTAGCAAGAAAGAGTCTAATCTCTGTTGTAGTGGTATTGGTTCTTTGGATAAATTGTGGGCCATTGTCGCTAACTAGGGTCTCAGGTATACCGTAGCGACTGAATAGACCACACAGAACTTGAATTGTCTTGGATGACGTTGTAGAGTCCATCACATGAACTTCTGGCCATTTTGAGTGCGCGTCAACAACTACCAGAAACATTCGTCCCTTAAATGGTCCCTGTGAAGTCGATGTGAATCCGCTGCCAAGGGGCTTCTGGCCATGACCAGGGGTGTAAAGGTGAGGGACATGGAGATTTTTGATTTTGTTGACAGGAGATGCAGGTCTTCGATTTTTCTTCAATTTGTGAGTTGATATTTGGCCACCAAATGTAGCTATATGCTAGAGCCTTCATTTTTACTGCACCTGGGTGTAGGGATAGGCCGGTATCAAATTTTCATGTTGCGATTAATTGCTAATGCTTTTATCACGGTATTACAGTATTATCACGATATTGAAATTTAGTTGCAAAAAAGTGTTGTCATAATACAGTATAACAGGTTTAATAACTGTTTTCTTATAACAAAAATATTTGAACAATTAAATACAATAAAGCAATAGCCTACACAAAAAATGTATAAAGTTAAAAACTTTACTTTAAGAATTAAAAGACTAATAGGTATCACTTTACAATAAGATCTCATTAGTTAACCGTAGTTAATGCATTAACATTAACAATGAGCAAAAGCTACATTTGCTACAGTAGTTATTAATCTTTGTTAAAAAAAAACTCTAGCCTAGTTCATGTTAGCTTATAACTTTTAACAACATTTTATTAAATACTGGAATTACCTAAGATTAATGAATGTTTAGAAGAATCTTTCACTGGGAGTTTATGTTAACTAATGAATTAACTAATGTTAACTAATGAAGCCCTAATGTAAAGTGTGAGTGGACAATAAAGAATCAAAACACTTTCAAACTTAATCTAGGGCATGTTGTAGTCCAGTTTAAAATGTAAAAAAGTTTTAAAATAAATAGCCTATTGAGTCTAAATATTAACGTATTTGGTGCTGTGATGAACACTTCTGCGAATACAAAAATCTGAATGGCTGTTTAAATCATTTAATTACGTTTCAGAAACAGAGGCTGTCTCATTTAGAAGGCTGCGTCCTCCAGAGGTCTCATTCGAAGGGTGCATACATCATCGAGGCTGTCTCATTTCAGAAAAGCAAGTAGGACACTCCGAATGCAACCTTCGAATGTGACTTTCTTTCACAGGAATTCGGAGGATGCATCAGGTATATCCTTTGCTGCTACAGATAACCTGCAATTCTTTGCGTCGCCATAAACAACCATCGTTAATTTGAGAAATGCTGGCACTGGCAGATGTACACACAAGCGCAGATGTGGTGTTTCTACTTAACTTAAAGTGCCTCCAGTAAAAATGGATTGTTCTTAATATCCTCCTCCTTTTTTTCTCTAATAGAAGTCTGTTGTACATACGCTGCAGCTCCTCAAACGTTGAGCAAAAATAAAACAAGTAAAAGCATTTTTTTTCAAATTACTTTCCAAATTTAGAAATAATTTTCCTTCATTTAAATAGTGTGAGAGTGTAATGATGCTCTAAATGTGTTGGCAAATCAACGTGATACTTCCTGTTTCCTTTTCCTCCCGTCCTACAAAGGCCGTCTCGTTTAATTCTAGGTTGAGGACACTTCTCACTCCTACAGAGGATGCAACCTCCAGAGGATTTGACCTCCGGAGGACACAGCCAGACCCTATTGTCTAAATGAGACACAGCTAGAAAGTAGCAGCTGCTTTGTTTCCGGTTTCCGGGGTAACGGCTGCATTCTGCTGTTCAGCGCCATCTGCTGTCAGAGAGTGAATGTACACTTTCATTCAGCACATCTCTCACGTGTTCCGCCATGCGCTTCTCATCCGTGCTTGTTTACATCTCTTTGAGGCAGATTACAGCGGTGTTGCATTGTGACCAGTTGATGGGAAAAGTATTCTTAAAATGCATTCATAATTCTGAATAATTTGTAATAAATGATTATTCTCGGTATTTTGAAGTGTCCACGATAATATATTCATATGCATGATGCATATTCATTATCGTGATATATCGCATTACCGAATACCGGCACATGTCTATCTGGGTGTCCTGTGTGTAAATCCTCTAAAACTCGTTGTCTCAGATTCGGTGGAACAATGACTCGTTGTCCCCACATCAGACAGTCCTGCATCAGTGAGAGTTCCTCCTTCCTCGTGAGATATGGTTTTAGTACATTTTCTGAGTCTTTGGTAGGTGGGAATAATCCTGTGGATACCATCTCCTTTACACGACAGAGAATCGGATCTGCTCGGGTTTCTTTCCTGCTACACACTGGAAGTGCATCCATTTTTTTATGAGGTAAGCCTCCACTGCATCTTTCCTGTCACTGTGCTGTACAGGCAGTGGCAATCGAGATAATCCATCAGCATTTCCATGGTCGTTAGCACTTCTATACTGGATTGTGTAATTATGTGCAGCCAGTAGAAGGGCCCACCTCTGAAGTCTTGCCGCAGCCATGGATGGCGTTGCTTTATTAGGATGGAGTATAGTGGTAAGTGGACGATGGTCTGTTAGTAATGTGAAGTGACGTCCATATAGATAAGTGTGAAACTTCCTTACTCCGAAAATTATTCCTAGTGCTTCTCGCTCTAGTTGTGCTTAATTTTGTTTTGATTTACTCAGGGTTCGGTACGCAAAGGCTATAGGTCTTTCCTGCCCATCCGGCATCATGTGTGAAAGTACAGCTCCCACCCCGTAGGGCGAAGCATCACAGGCCAAACGAACTGGGAGTCTTGGATCATAATGTGTGAGTACATTGGGTGTTAATAATTGAGTTTTAACATCCTGAAACACCTTCTCACACTCTGAAGACCACTTCCATTTTTCCTCTTTATGTAGCTTTGCATTCAAGGGGTGAAGAACTGTGGCCACGAATCTGGCATAATAATTAACCAGTCCCAGAAAGGATCGGAGTTGGTTAACGTTAACGGGAGCTGGTGCTTCTGCGATAGCACACAGTTTGTCTGTGGACTTGTGAAGCCCTGATGCATCGATCACATGTCCCAGATACTCCAGTGAACTTTTGAAAAACTCACTCTTCTCTCTTTTAACACGAAGTCCACATTTCTCCAGTCTACTCAACACAGGTTAGACAGATCATGAGCATCGTCTTTTCCTGTGACCAGGATGTCATCCAAAAAACAATGGACAAACGGTAGCCCTTGTAGCATTTGTTCCATAACTCGTTGGAATATCGATGGAGCTGACGTGATGCCGAAGGGTAATCTGTTATATACAAACATCCCTTTGTGGGTCGTGATCGTAAGGTATTTACGTGAATCTTCATGCACAGGAATCTGCAAGTAGGCATGCGAAAGATCTAGTTTGCTAAATCTTTGTCCCCCAGCCAGTGAAGCAAATAAATCTTCTATTCAGGTTAATGGATAATGTTCTGCACAAAGAGCTGGGTTCACTTTTATTTTAAAGTCACCACAGATCCTAACATTGCCACCCTTTTTGATTACAGGCACAATCAGGGTTGCCTATTCACTGAATCGTACAGGTGTGATGATACCTTGCTGCACCAGGCGATCAATTTCTTCCTCCACCTTGGGTCTGATGGCATACGGTACCACTCGTGCTTGGAAAAATCTTGGTTGAGTTCCCGGTTTCAAATTTAAGGTGGCTGTATACCCATTGAATGTCCCTAGATCTTCTCTGAATACATTGGCATACCTTTTTAGAAGACTGTTCAATGTCCCTTCATTAGTATGGTGTACTGCATACGGTTTTTTACAGTTTTGATCTCCCTCCAGTCTAGACGAATTCTTCGAAGCCATTCCCAATAGAAGAGCTGCCTTTCCCGTAACAACATACAAGGGTGAGCGTACGCACTGTCTGTTTAACTTGACAAGCACCTTGATGACACCTTCTGGCAGGATTACTTTGCCTGTATACATCTTGAGAACAACGTTTGTACGCCGTAGTCGAACATGACTCAGCTTATCGCCGTGCAGGTCCTTTGAGATAATAGAAACCGCTGCGCCTCTATCGACTACCATCTCAATTGGCAATCCCTCAATTTTTGGTTGCACCTTTATTATAGATGACATTGAATCCGTTTCGCTTTTCATGATGCTCACCCTTGGAGGATTGTGTGTTGCTGTCATTTTGTGTAGTGGCAGTATGGCATCTGTGTCTGAATTTCTCTTCATCACTCTTTTCCATATTAGCATCCATTGTGAATTGGTCTTTTCTTTCTCTGTTCCTTTCTTCTTATACCCTTTCCTTTTTCTGTAATTCCAGCTGTTTTCTCTCCTGTCTTTTTACATTTCTACAATTGTGACACAGTTGGTCTTTGTAAAAACAGTCATTTTGGATATGGTTGGACTTCCCACATCTGAAACATTTCTCCTTGGCCGATTCCGACGACAGAGACATGGCATTTACTTTCAATGAGGTCCTCAGATGCTGTGATTCTCTAGATACAGCCTTCACTGACATTGCTATATCCACAGCTTTTTGATATGTGAGCGTCGATTCGGTCAATAGCTTTCTCTGTACTGGCTCAGGCCACGCACCAGTCTGTCTCTTAGAGCATCGTTTAAATTGTCGCCAAATTCACAGTACTCCGCCAATCTCTTTAACACCGCAACATATTGTGCGACACTTTCCCCCTCTGTTTGATTCCGTTTATGAAATTTGAACCTCTCAGCAATCACAATGGGCCTGGGGGTAAAATGTGCTTGCAGTGTGTTCACGATATCATCATATTCCATAGTCCCGGGCTTAACTGGTGCAATGAGTCTATGTTAGAGTCCGTAAGTGGATGCTCCCGTTACGCTGAGAAATACTGACACTCTTTTCTCTTCGCTAATGTCATTAGCCTACACGAAGTATTCAAAACATTCTACATACGTAGTCCATTGCTCTCTTGCCTCGTCAAACGCCTCTACGTGCCTGATGATTGTAGCCATCCTTTCCTGTCGACCGACAGCTCGATATTGGCAGTGGGACTTTATTCTCGTCGCCAATTTGTGTTATGTTTGCATCAGTATGCTATAATAACACGTTATTTCTGTTTTGTTTTAGACCATGCACATGAAGAAATGGAGACGGGACTGCACCATTTTTCACTGTTTTACTCGGCACACTGCAACAACCACCACATGCAGCACGGAAGTAGGGTTGGGTGCCGAAAGCCAGTACCAATATGGCACCGGTACCTATGTAACTGGTATGTACTAGAACCGAATCAGAACGCAGATTTCGGTGCCTCATTTCGGTGCCATGCCTGAGCGATCGATTGAAATATTTGTCCTTTGTTTCTCCGAAACGAACGTAACAAGCATCATCACCGGCACCGCACGTGAAAAATAATTTCCCGACTGAGAAAATGCACGTGAACTCAAATCGGAAAGCTCTAATAATACAAGTCCAACAAATCTTTGTAGTAACGCGAGTGTGCTGTTTTCACATTCCGACTTAAAAGCACAACTCGGGAAATGAGAGCATCCGAGGAGCGCGTGAATGCAGAAATTACACTTGCTCTGACAGCAGCAGGTAGCCTCCCATTAACTAGCTAAGCTAAACATGCTTAAATTAAAATGCCTAAAGCTAAAATTCTCTTGTATTCACGTTTTTAAACCTGTTGTCCAACAAAAGAGAACATTATAACCTTTTTAGTCCACAACACCAATTAAATGCTTCCTTTTGTGATCTGATGTAGCTTCTTGTCACAGAATGAGGCAGAAAATATGTTCCATAGGCTACTAATGCATCGATTAGCAACGGATTATAAATATACTTAATTATTATGAAAATACCAGAGATGGCTTGAATAACACAGATAAACTATACATTGTCGTAGTCGAGTGTTTATTGTATTTGTTTTATCATTCAAAACGTTTATATCTTCTGTTTACTCAGTTACAGCAGTAGCCTTTGTCCATATTGGGGATTTCCCGGAGCTTCATGAGTTCTGCTACTTCTGTGACTGGATATGTGGATTTTTTTTTGTGCGAGGGCACCCTCTGGCGTCCAGTATGAATGAAAAAGACATCATGTGTTTAGTGCTAATGGCCAATCCAATTATTAATTGGTAATTTTTCTAAAAAAAAAATGTTATATAAGTATCGGCTCAGGCACCGTTTAGGCACCGGTACCATTTTAAAAGTATCGATTTGGCACCAGTATCGAAAAAACTCCAAACGATACCCAACCCTACACGGAAGTGCCCTCTAGTGGTCATCAGGTATTATAACATCAACTCAAATATATTGCATCAAGAACAGCAAAATGGATTAACTGCGTAAAACCAATATGTGTGTGTAAAAAATAAACTGTTGCAACTGTCTAAATGACTACTTTCAGTAGCATCAAGATTACAAACTAATATCATATGGTATGCTGAAGAGGAGGAGGATGATTAGGATAAATAGAGTGAATACACAGAAATGACCTAAAATTTCCTAACGTTAGCTCGAAATTCAGATTGAACACATGGTAGTCAGCCTAATTGTAGCCTACACAGCTTATAAAGGATCATGCTTTTTTGTTTTATTATTTTATTTTTTAATATGTATGTGTGCCTTAAAAATGTTCCGTTAATAAGAATGACGCTGAGTCAAATGAAGATAAAGATGTGTTCTCGCGGCTGGAGTGTTTATTGATCCAATCAGATAAGAGTAAATTAAGAGTCAGCGAGAGCCTCATTTGATTGGCTGCAAGAAGAAGGTCCCACCTTCCACTCGCGCTTGCAAATCTGAAATCAGTGAGAGAATCGTGCCAAAACTGCAAGCGCAAAGACGAAGAAGTACATATTGGGTTATTTGGGGAACATTTTGCCCTACGCACACAAGAAGTCATTTAGACAGTTGCAACAGTTTATTTTTTTACACACACATATTGGTTTTACACGATTAATCCGTTTTGCTGTTCTTGATACAGTTGTTTTCGCTTGCAAAACGCTGTGCACTCGCTTGCAATACTTTTGGCTGTATTTGGGCGAAACAACAGTGCCAAAAGATCATATTTATTTTGCCCTAGCATGAAGTTCCTGTTTCACAATCCATGAATTACACTTACAAAAAACAGTAAAAGGTAAATCTTTTTTTCTTACACTTTTTGTTTCTTACACTTTTTTTGCACATGCAAAATTAACTTAGGCTTTGCTATCTTATGCACACTTTCACAAATCTTACCCTGCGCATGCGAATCTTTTAGGCACCATTTTATCTCCATAGATGAACTGAAAAATAAAATTATAATAATATTATAATTTTATTGTCAGTAACTGTAACGGCGTTTAACGGGGGAAACAGTAATTAGTTTGATTACTCGTTACTGGAAAAAATAACGCCATTAGTAACGCCGTTTATTTATATTGCCGTTATTCCCATCACTGCCCATATGCATACCCAGAGGGGAATTACTCGTGTTCAGGAACTAAAATTAAACAAACTTAGAATACAGGTAAAGAGAAGAGATCATCTCAACCAAGCTTTCAGTGACTCTGCAACAGTGTGCCAACTAGAAAGTGTCTTTTCATTTGCACCATTTACTCGAGCAGTAGACCATTCTAAAAAAATTGCATCCAAAAATGTAAGAATCCAGCATTTAACAGAAAGAGAATGAGGTTTCCATCTTAATGCGATCATCAGGCCAGCTAGTAATATGCACTTGTTCTGATTATTAATATTCAGTATTGTTAACTTATTCAATAACAAAATGAGACAGTTACAGGTACAGTTGTTGAAACCAAATCAGACAGCCTTGATGCTACCTCAGTCCAAAATTGAACACCAGGTGGACACTCCCACATCATGTGTAAAGAAGTACCTGGAACCTTCAAAGCACACAAGGTACAATTTGGGTCAGTTATCCTCTTCATTAAATGGAGTTTACGAGGGGTTAAATTTGTTCTGTGTATGAAATTATAATGTATCTGTTGGTGGTCAGGATTACAAGAAGCCTCCTTTATATTTACCCAAACATCCTCCCAGTTAAAATCTGGATATAAGGCTTCCAAAATAAAATTATATAACGTAGACACCAAACCGCTATTATTTTCTTGAGCAATGATTAATTTATACAGTGGATGCACAAGTAAAGGTTGTTGCCGCCATATGCTTTGAGGGCCGAACTAAGCTGTAGATAAAGGAAAAAAGAAGAGGCTGGCAAATTGAATCGTTTCACAATGTCTTGAAAAGAGCACAGCCCAGAGTCATTATAAATGTCTTTCAGATAGTGAATACCACTCCTGCTCCATTTGCGAGGGAGGAATGGGTCTACCACCAATTGTCAGACCTTTATTATTGAATATGGGGGACTGTGTATGCCAGCTACAGGAGATCTTGCATACAGATTCAACCATCCTCCAAGTTTGAATAAGATGAGAGACTATGGGACCAAATCGCAGATGACATTGCTTAATTGACACATTAGAAAAAAGTACGTCTTCTGGGTTCCATGGGTGCACAATATTTTCTTCGATCTTATGCCAAGAGACAGAGATATGAGGGTTAAACCATACATGCAGAGGCCGGAGCACAAGCCACCAAAAATAAAGCTTACAATTAGGTACTGCTAAACCCCCATCTACCTTCTTCCTCTGTTGCGTAGACAACTTTAAACGTGGTCTGTTTGCGGCTTTTCTTATTGTTTTGCAGTGAAAATATACCACAGACAACATTCTTCTAACATTGTTATGACTTTTCTGACTTCGAGAACCATTGTAGGGCTCCAGACTAACATTTGAGGACACCAGTGCCATTAAGTTCTACAGAAGGTGGCACCAGCACCTGACAGTAAAGCACTCACCCTAATCACACACGTACGTCTCAGAGATGTCCATTTGATGTCTGCATTTACATATGCAAGACGTATTTTTTAGTGTTTGCTCATCTGGTATACGTCTCTAAGACGTCTCCTGTCAGATGTCAAATAGAGATTTATTAGAATGCATGTAAAACTGCCTCTGAGACGTTTATCAGATTACAAGGCAGATGTTTCCCAGATCTTTAGCAGACGGCTTACAGATTTACTTGTGCTGTCTGGGTTGAGATGCAGATAAAATTAACTTTTATTACTGCCATTTAAAATGTCTAAATATAATTTAATAAATACAAAAAATATATATTAGGGGGTAGAAATGGCTAATAAGCCTTCAAGTACTTCTCTGCAGCCATCTGCAGAGGTAATTTAATGTCTTTTTTATGTTTAAATAAGTGTTTGCTTTCCTACATTATGAAACTTTTAGTTTTATAAATGGAGGAAACCTATGAAGGATGAACAAATAATGTCATCACATTAAATATAACTTTCAAATTTGGTAATACTTAAAGCTTTTTAGTGCTGGGAAAAGTTATGTGAAGCATTTAAAAACACTCGAAAACATTAGACCACTTCTGCCACAAGTTGTTCCTGTAGTTTTGTTAAATCCATGGTGAATGGTGGAGATTTGTGTTTAATGAACAATGTTTTTCCTGGTTTCCACATCAGTGGCGTTTGTTCTGATATCTGTAGCTTTAACAGAATTCTGCGCTGAATTTGAATGCTTCTCACAAGATTTGACAGAGATGTTATTGAGACTACTTTCTTCACTGTATCTCCCAGCGCTGTGTATAACGGTGTCGCGTGATCGGCCCGAGCAGATAAACAGTCTGCACCGTGTAGCCCAAATGAGTAGCGTGGATTCGTTCCGCTTTTGGTTCGTTTGTCCGATGTAGCTCTTGTAAATCGGGCATGATGAGAACGCAAGCTGTTCATTCCATTTTTGGAACTAAGAAATAACCTTTCTTTGGCTGAATGCGCGTTGCGATGACGTCACGTCTAAGCCCAAAATCTGCGGAAAATTTGCGGCAATTACGAAAATTTGCGAGCTCTTGCGAAAATTGCGGAGTTTGCTTGATTTTGCGATAAATTCAGCGATCGCAGAATCGCGAAATCCTTAAGGGACTGTATTACTGTGGATTTTGTTCCAGAAACTGGCAGGAGGGGAGAGAGGTATCATGGAACTAAAAAAATTAAGCCTAGGTAAAATGTTCATTTTAACTGTAGAGATTTGGGCCTGCAAAGAGTTGGGCAGGTTAATCCACTTGTCCAAATCTCTCATGATGTCCTTACATCTAAAAAATTGTGTGTCACAATTTGGTTCAAGGAGGGAAAAATTTGTATCCCAAGATACTTAAAGTGCTGAACAACAGAAATACTAGGTGGATAATGCAACAATTTAGCAGACTCATTTAAAGGTAAAAGGGCAGATTTAGACCAGTTAACCTTAAAACCAGATAAATGACCATACTCTTCACAAATAGATAGCAGGCTAGAAATAGACTCTATTGGTTTTTCCATAAAAACCAGAACATCATCAGCATACAATGCTACATGATGCAAAGTATTGTGAATAGAAATAGGTTTTATCTCAGTAGATTTATCATCTGGACAAGAGGCTCAAGGGAAAGACCTAGTGATAGAAATCGGTGAGGAAAGCAATTGTCCCGTGAGTACTACTAATGCAGTTGGACTAGAATAAAGAACTTTAATCATATGTATAAAATTTTTACCAAAACCTATATGTTCCAGAACACACCACAAAAAAGACCACTCCATCCTATCAAAGGCCTTCATTGCATCAAGAGTCAACACTACTGAAGGATCTTTGGCACCTAGTACTGCATCAGCTATGTGTAGAAGCCGCCTGACATTATCCGCTGCTAGTCTAGATTTAATAAAACCTGTCTGGTCACAATTAATTAACAAAGGCAGGTAGTCCTGAATGCGCCGGGCGAGTACTTTTGCATAAATTTTAAGGTCCGAATTTAGCAGACTTAGGGGCCTATAATTTGCACATTCTGTTGGATCTTTATCCTTCTTCAACAGTAATGATATCAAAGCAGTATTAACATCTCTAGAGAAATTACCTTTTTCAGTAGAAGCTGATACCATGTCAAGGAGCAAGGGGCCTAGTTTATTCCAAAATACAACATAAAACTCAGGAGGTATCCCATCTAAACCAGGTGATTTATTCCTTTGCATGGCAAGTGCCTCTTTCAGTTATTCTAAAGAGATGGGATTGTCGAAACATCTGTTGCCAATCGTGGTAAATTTAACTTTTTAAGAAAATCATTACATCGATCTTTGTCAGACTGAATCTCAGACTTGTGTAAATTGGAATAAAAATTACGAAATGTCTCATTAATTTGTTTGGGATCAATTGTGGTGATACCTGTCAAAAACTTAATGCAGGAAATATCATCAAAATGCTCATTTGACCTAATTTTCATAGCCAGCAGATGACTAGGTCTAGATCCGTGGAAATAGTGTATCTGTCTAGTTCTGTGAATTAAAAATTCAGAACATCGCTTCAGAATATCGTTTATTTATTTCTTAACAAGATCACGTTCTACTGCTATTTGTGAAGAGTAATTGTTCTGTAAAGTGAAATCCAGTCTAATAAAATCTGCTTCAAGAGCTTGCAATTTAGCAGATCTTACGCAAATTAGAACAAAACAGTGTAGCATTGCCTCGTATAAACCCTTTTGTCGCCTGCCATAATATTCTGGGGTCGTCTACTGAGCCAATATTAAACTCCAAAAAATAATGTAACTGAGATAGGAACTGTGCCTTATACTCCTCATTCTCCAATAAGGTGGTCTTGAAGTGCCACATAGTGGCTCATTTGGATAAACTGCCCAAAGTAGCATAACACCACACTCCTTTGTGATCCGAAAGGGCTATAGGCAATAACAGAGAAAAATCCATTTTCTGGAAAAGTTTGGGAGACGAAAATAGAAAATCTATCCTTGAAAATGTCTTATAGTTTTAATTAGTGTAGTTTAGTTAAGGTGTCGTTTATTTGCTGAAGTTTTCGGTTTCCACATTTTCTTTTTTGTAGTTAACTAAGAGATTTGGCTTAATAGTTAGGAAAATTATTTGGTTTTGATTATTCCTTTGTTTTGGCTACACTCTTGTTTTCCCCTCTGTGTTTGTATTTTCTTATTTTATTTATGTTGTTTGTAAATTTTAGACTGCACCCTCACTAATAAATGAGACTCGTTAGTACTTTGTCTTTTAGTATGGTTGCCTCTGCTATTTGCACCCACTGCTACAATCAAATCTCACTTAAATGTTGTGCAGTCATCCCCTTCATAACATCAAGCACTAACAGCCCCACACACAGAGAGGAGGATGTTTGAGTGGCCAAACAAACTCCAACAGTAGCAGATGTTAGTTAGGTATTGAGATCAAAAAGTCTCCACAACTATAATTAGACAGCACCTACATAACCACAGCTTGTTTGCCATATAAAGCCTTTGCTGTCTTCAAAGAACATACTCATACATCCACAGTTTGCCAGACATTACTGGAACTTTCAACTGGACTGGATCCTATAGTCAAGTGAGATTTTTGGAAACAAAACCAGAGCTAGATTTGGTGTAAACAGAAACCTAGCAAAGAAATTGAATGGGGAATGGTCTCAGTGTCACAAGATAAACTCTGAAATCAGAAGAACACTCCATTACAACCAGTTCAGGTGGGAGAAGGTTGTGCACTAGAGATGGAGGGCCAGGTCCATGAGGTGGAAGATGACCTGGAGACCAGTGGTGCAGGAAACCACCAAAGGCGGACACCAGGGAGGTGCAGGGGGCCAAGGTGAAGCCAGTGGAGTAGGAGACCAAGGCAGAGATGGAGATCACCACAGTGGAGCTGATGGAGCACAAAACCAAGGGAAACCAGGGGACTAATACTGAGTTCACACTGCACAATTTTCAAAGTCGTCAGATCACCATTGTTTTCACACTGCACAACTATCTGGGGTGGCATTCAGTTGCAGCTGTTTTCACATTGTATGATGGCTCGGTGAAAGGAGGTTACACTCTGCATGACTAATGGAATAATAGGAAGAATTGCGACGACTTTGTCTGGTCTGCAAACTACGGTTCATATAACTCCTCCCCGAACTTCCCGAACTTGCTCTCTCATTGGCTGTAGGTCATCACCCATGTATTTTTCGGTCAGAACTCATTTCACACAGCAGGATTTTGAATCGCCACGTCGGTGGTTTTCTCAGTTCGTGTCTTTGATAATTCACACCGCGTGATTGTCACTCGCGTGAACGAGCACCGATTTCAGGCATTTGTCGGTGATTTCGCAAAACCTGTCGGCGAGTGAAAATCGGGACTAAAATCATGCAGTGTGAACTCAGCATAAGGCAGTGATGGAAATCATGGTGGAGCCAGTAAAGCAGGGAATCAAGGCGAACCAGTGGAGCAAAGGACCAAGGCAGAGGTGGAAATCACGGTGGAACCAGTGGAGCAGAGAACCAAGAGGAGCAGGGGACCAATGGCGCCACTGGCTCCACCGTGATCTCCATCTCCACTGGCACTGAGACCTTTCCCCCTCTCCTTCTCTGCCTAGGAGCCTTGTTGAGGAGCATGCATGAGCTCTGCCTTGGTCTCTGGCAGTGGAGTGCTCTGAATCGTGATGTAGCCCATGGTGTAGAGCAGGGGTGGGGAACATTGATCCTGGAGGGTCACTCTTCTGCAGAGTTTAGCTCCAACCCTGATTAAACCCTGGAAAAAAAAATACTTAACTGCATCCTGAAGACCTTGATTAGCTGGTTCAGGTGTGTTTGATTAGGGTTGGAGCTCCAGGATCAACGTTCCCCACCCCTGGTGTAGAGGGAGAATCTGATCCGGAGAGCATAATTAATGAATTGTTCCTGAGAGCGAACAAACCTGTCTTTTGGTAAACAGGACTTAATCGGCTCATTAAGCCCAATCCTAAACCAGGCCTTTAGCACCTGTTCCTCCCAGTCCACACTACAAGCTAGGTCACAAAACACCTCGGTGTAGTCCTCTATAGATCTGGTCCCTTGTCATAGGCCCACAAGTCAAAGTGCTGAATCCATTTTTTGTGGTCTTCTGTCACAAGGATGAACTCTAAGGAGAGGGATTTATCCAAGGAGATCTGGATTTAAATGCAGATTGAGATAATTATAATAATAAACAAAATCGTAAACCCAGGAAACAAAAGATGAGAAAACAGAACTGAGCACACACATGAGACGACCAATAAATGGACAAGACCTGACAGGGAACACAGGAAACACTAGAGCTTATAATGTATACACAGGGGCAAGTAACAAGGAACACATGAGGAGACAAATTAAGATGAACAAATCAACATTGAAACTACAAGACTGGCTTCGTTCACACTGCGAGCCTCAGTGCTCAATTCCAATTTTTGCTCAGATCTGGGGGGTTTTTTGTATGGCTGTTCACATTTTTGTTTTAAATGTGGCCAATATCAGATTTCCAGTGTAAACAAATCATAATTCTTAACTGACCCACATGCGCAAAAGAACAATATGAACAAGGTTCCCAGTTTTTCACAACAAAATCCGCCCAATTGCTTCTCAAAACTAGCCTGATCTCATTCCGGGGGGTAAATATTGCATTAGTGGAGTTGCTTTAAACCACGGAGTTTAAAAAAACAACATGCGGCAACAGTGAATAAAGTAGCCCAATTCCACGGGAAAACTGTGGACTTGGCAACACTTGTGCAGCGCGCCATCATACGGAAGTAAACAAGGAAGACATATTATGTGTTTGTTTATTGTGTGATCTGCTGCAGAAGCCAGTGAAGTTATGCACAGGCAGTATGAAAAATAAACACAAGGATGTGACAGAAGACAGCAGAGTTCTGAAAATTTTATGATACGAGGCCTCATGTTTTGCTTGTATATAGAGTTGTCACTGTAATACTTATGAGTTCTGACACATCACACTTCCACTGATTACCTTTCACAACTTTCTTGATAACTTTGGGTATGTAAAATCTTTGAAGTGACTCCCATGAGCGCAGAATCGTGCCAAATGATCTAGAGTGACGTAAAAGTCGCATGAATTCCGATATGACTGTTCAGACTGCGATCGCATTGCAAAACATCTGACCTGTATCGGATTTAGTACCACATATGGAAGTGACACAAATCAGAATTGAAAAGATCAGATTCCATGCGGTTTGTGCTGTTCACACTGTCATGACAAAAACAGCTCTACACCCAGTGTGTGAGTTTCTTGTTCCTCTTCTGTTTGGCGCCATCTGGTCTCATTGGTCAAATTTCTTCATTGATTCTTCTCCGATGTGAAGGTCCTTAGCAATTCTTTTTCACGAAGAACATTTGCAACAAATATTCAGTCTTGTTGTGAATAGACCTACAGTGAATAGGCTATTCAATGATAGAATGAGTCAAGAACATTTGAAGAGTTTTAGTGCATTTTGGAAATTAAATTAGGTAAATGTCTAGCTGGTTGTTGAAAAAAAACAACAATTGTTTTCAGTTTTGGTGAAGTAGTCAGTATAAAGAAATGCATGTAACCAACTGTAAGAAACTTTTGCAAAATGATTGTTTAATTTTAGCCACAAGGGGGAGCAGTGGAGGAATTTGTGTGAAGTAATCAGACGTGAAGTCTTTTCAGCATATTCTTTTGTCCAGAAAAACCTTTCATTAAGATGGACACATTGTTATTGTTAGTGTTGCTGACACTTTACACTGGATGGATATGCAACATGACAGAATGTCCCAGTCTGCCATAATGCTTATTCATCATCAATATGTTCTTTGCATTGTTATTACATTTTATTTGTATCTGACACACAAGAACACCAATAAAACTCAATTAAAATATGATTGGAATGCATGATTTTTTAACATGCTTAATGCTTGAAGATCTCATTTTTTATGCTTTTGTAGTAATGGCTTGCTACAGAGAATGTCACTGATTCTGGAAGGCATGTTTTCATTAACTGTTTAATTTACTCAATATTCACATTAGTCAGTATATCCACAATTAGACCTTTTGCTGGTACAGTATGAGTACGGCAATAAAGTGTTGGATGCTGACAATGTCTCGCATTCCAAAAATGTAATATTGGAAAACACCATAGCATGATCTCATTGCATTCATTCTTATAAACTTTACTGCAAGGAAATAACACCCCCTTTTAATCAAAGCCTAATGCTGAGACGATCAACATTTATGTCATCATCTGATACAGAAAATGATCATCCAAACAAACAAGGGCTCTGTTCTGATGGCAGATTTCAGTTGTTATGAATTTGTTACCCTCACAAGATCTCCTTCAAACTTGAGCCAAGGTTTGGTTTTCAATGAAGAAGTCAAGCGACAAAAAAAAAAAGTCCTCCTCCATGCTTTCCACAAAGGCTCTGTCATTTTGCTCTCTGCATTTCTAACCTTCCCCCATCCCAAAACATGATTATACACTGCTCTTTTGGGGAGGGGTATGGGCACGCTGCCTTTCCCCAGTGGACCCCTCCCCGGGCCACTCTCTTCACAGGGGCCCTTGCCTGAGGACGGCTGCGGCGTGCCATGTGGGGAGGCCATCGCTGCGCGTCTGTCTGTAGGGGCTCCTGTGAGCCTGAGAGAGGGGAGTTTAAGGTTCTGGCAGGGGTGGGGGAGAGCAGGGTTTGATAGGGAGGGGTGCGAGAGAGGGTAGGGGGTGGGAGGAGTCCGGGAACTGCTATTTGTAGATCCTTGTGATGGATTACTGCCGTGTGTGTGTGTGTAAGAGAGGATAGAGATTTTTTGTTCCTGTGCTGTTCCGTATTCCCCTTTCTTCAGGCAGACAGCAGAGCGCTGCTGAGCAAAGCAGTGAGGCAGAAAGCAACTCCTCCAAGAAGAGGAAAAGGAGAGTTTGTGCACAAAGTAAATCGTGAGAGCGCAGGAGCCGCTTTTTTTTCTCCTCACGAGAGAGCACTAGCCTGAGCGCTCGCGTCTCAAAGCGTGCGAGATCATGCCTGCGAGAGGAGGATACTCTGTAGGCAGACTGGTGGAGGCGTGCATCCGGATACTGCTGCTGTGTAAGGCTGCCACGGCGTGCCCTGCGCTCTGCACTTGCAGCGGCACCACAGTGGACTGCCACGGGCTGGGGCTCAAAACCATGCCCAGGAACATACCCCGAACCACAGAGAGGCTGTGAGTAGACACTCTGCATCCTTCTGCATGTGCGTGCATGTGTGTGGGTGTTGGTGGGGGGGGTCTGCATCATTACCAAGAGGAATTGAATGAGAACAATAGCTCAGTGAGGCACAGGTACGATCAGGTCGGCATGGATGCTGCAGAAGGAGGGAAACTGGTAACACTTTATGTTGATGGTCCCTTTTGACCATTCTGTTGATAATAAGTAACATTGCACCTACATGTCAACTAACTCTCATTAGAGTATTAGCAGACTGTCTGCTTAACTCTTTATTGTGTTGGTCTCCCAACAGATATTCTACCGACTCTAAGTAACTTTGCAAGTACATGTCAACTTATTCTAATCCTAACCCTACTAATACTCTACTAACACTCTAATGAGAGTTACTGTAGTAGATATGTAGGTGCAACATTACTTATAGTCAACAGAATGTGTTAAAGGGATTATCAAAATAAAGTGAAAATGGGAAACTTCCTATCACTCTTTCAGCTGCTGAGAACTTTCCCTTTTCCTTTCATTCTTTCGACCAGAGTAATGTTATAGTCACGTTCACACTTTCAAATGAGACATTTGGGATGAAATATTTACTGAAGGAGCCGTTTTCCCTAAGGTTTAGTAAATGCTACTCTTGAAATAGTTCTGAAGAAATATCTGATGAATTATGCATGTCAGAGAAGCACTGGAACCATTTTGAAATTTGAAGGAATTCGGATTTGAAATTGAACGAATTTCAAGGAAACAAGCGGATCTAGTTTACTAGAATAATATACAGTGAACTACATCATGAGTGTTTGGTCAGATTTCAGAGGCTCATTGTGTGGAAGTGAAATGTGAAACAGGATATTTTTTGCTTTAGCCACGCTTATCAAGTCAAATACATTACAGACAAGGCATGATTATATATTACTCGACTGGTCAACTGAGTGTCTCAAGTACTTTTATAAGGCAGGAACAGTCATCAGTGTCTACATGGTCAAGGCTCTGCGTTCAGTCTGGAAAGGCTGATAGTTGGGGGTGATCAACAAAACAATTCAATTTGCACTTGTCATATGGTGTTTTTATCAAACACCACCCCTTGGATGTCTTTGATGGATTCTGTAATGACTGTGTGTTCAGGAAGTGTGAAAATCACACTTCAACCCCCCGCTTCTCCTCACCCCACAAGGTTTCCCCATTAACCTGCAGTTCAGACTTAAAACATATGCTCATAGACCATCACAAAATCACCAGACAAACAATTTCTGGCCTTCTGCCTGGGAATGTGGATTATGTAAATCTATGTATTATGTGCCAGACAACTAGAAGTACAGGTGAGGAGAAAGCGGCTCACATAGGTTACGGTATCAACACGGTGCGTGAAAAAGTAAACACCCCCCTTAAGCAGCTCTCTAGGCTTTCTGATGTGCAGCCGGCATACAAGTTCAGAACTGCTTAATGAAGACAGATTTTTTCATGAGATGCATAAGACTCTTTGCTCTTTAAATGAATAATTGCAGTCATTTTATATGTACCCTGCATTCATTTTCAGACGTCCAGAGACTCGACCCTTCTTATTTTATCTATGCTAGTGCATCTATTTATACACACTTCGGAAGTTGCTGTGCCTGAGATCAAACGGCGCCGATGTGTCAAGAGTGAGTGATCTGATTGAGAATTCTCTTTAAACTGCAGCGATCGCTCAGAGGATTGGGCCGCTCTCGTGTGAACTCCAGCTCTGATGTGCTCAAGAATGCAGGCCAAATGTCCCTGTGAGCTTCCCACTGATTGCTTATTGATTGTCTTGAAAGTGGACGGCAGCTCAGACGGAGAAACACTATAGCTCTGCTGCTGGATCCCAGTGATAACTCTCATAACCGATATAAGATTAGCTCGTGAATGTAGAGCTTTTATCTTGTGAGAGGTCTTTGTGATGGCAGTCACATAGCAGTCTAGTGGGGAAAAGCAAGCATGTAGTGCTGCTTTGGTTTCATGGTAGTTCTTACCCAAGTAATATATTTAAAATACATTTATTTCATACTAAGTATAGTTCAAATCTCTTAACATATCTACTGACATATATAATTAACTACTAACAATTATAATTAAATACTGACATAATTAAACTTTACTTGGAGTACTACTTGTGCACAATGCACATTTCTTAATATTAAGCCTAAAATGTGTTTTAATGTCACTATTGGTGAGGATTGTATGATCTTTGAATAATATTGGTCTTTAAATGCAAAATATTTAAAGTGTACCTAAAGTATACTTGCAATATTTCCACTTTAGCACAATCAAATATACTTCAGTATATATTTAGCCTGACTTAAGCACTACTTCCACACAATTAAAGTGCATTAAGCACAAAATTAGTTGTTCCAATTCAGCAGACTTTAAGTATACCAGTTTAGTATACCAAAAGTAAAACTGCAGGGTATTTTTTATGAAGCACATAAATATGTAAATATATTTGTAGTATACTTAGCATGAAATAAATGTTTCAAATACATTTTAGTATATTTATTTTTCACTAGGGTAAATGTGCTAAATTGAACAAATGTAACAAAGCAAATTCAGTAGGAGCCTAGCTTGTGATTCTGTGCAGGTGAAACCAATGCTTTGGCTTTCCCCAATTTAAATGTCCATCAGATCGAATTAAGCAATGAGGAAATAATATAAAATAATGTTGGGAATAGTTTAATGATGAAGGGATCATAGGGAGTCGTTTATAAACCCTCACTGATTAACCTCTCCTTGACCTTTCATTTGCAACTCTGTGATGAAGTTTCAAGGTGGCCCTTGTGGAAACCTCTACCTGAGAACGTGCCTAGCAATCCTTTCAGAAGAATTAGGCTGCTTGATGGATCAGACTCGTTAAAGCTCCATAACTGGTCCACCAAGCCCTGCGTTAGAGCATCAAAGGGTTTCCTTGAAATGTGCTTTTTTCTCTTTTAATTCATTAGCTGGATAATAAGCGGTTGCTTTTTTTCCCTAACTCGACTGTGTTATGGCAGAAATGGTTGTGGCACTTTGCCAGTAGTAGAGTTTTCTCTTTAAACTCACATCACAGTCAGGTTTTTAGTGGTCTGAGTGAGCTGTAATGAGCTCTTTATGTTTTACTCATACAGGGACTGTGTTCATTAGAACATAATCGACTGAGCTTGATGACTTGCATGCATTCCTTTAAGGTTTAGATTATAGAGAATTAGTTATAGAGAAGTTTTTTTAAAGACAGTTTAAAAGAATCTCAACCTGATTCACAATACAAATTTAGAAAAAAAGTGTGCAATTTTGGATACTGCAAATTAAAATGGATAGTTACGTTTTTATTTCTTTTTTTTTCTTAAATGTTCAGCACTTTGATCTTCATTGTAGTTTTAAAGGGCTTTATAAATAAATGAAACTTGAGACCTTTTGCATGGCTGTGAAACGTGAAACTTTGCTGTGCAGAATACTAACAACATCAAAGTCACAAGTATTGTCACAAGTATATTTGAAACCAGAAAACAGCTACATAAAGTACTAACTATGTAATGCTAGTCATTTAAGCTGCCCTTCTTCAGATAACAAACCCTTCTTGGATAGAAATAGTCCTTGATCATACGCAGTGACCTGTGAGAAGGGTTTATTTATGGTACATATGGTTAAATAGTTTCACATTTTTTACACATTTAGTTACATATTTGTATAGTGCATGACTTTGGAGTTTATTGATTGCTAAAACCTTTTGGTGCATTTGAACTTTCCCACTTACGTCACAGTTGTGCACAGTTGACAATAAAATCATCAGAGTATGTTTTGTCTTTCTACTTCAAAAGTTAACTTTTAATTTGCAATAAAATAGGTTTTACTTGCAGTTTCTTTGTAACTATTTGTGAAATTTACTAACAATTTCTGAGTGTAAAGTCAATCCTAGGGCAGATGTTTTTCGGTGTGGGCCGTGCACGCTGCAGTCAGTCCTGCTGATCTGGATAAAGATCAATGCTGATGCTTCTGATCCACTTCCAGTGCTTTAACAGAGTGTCCTGAAGGGATGTAAGACCTTCATCAGGCCTAATTACCCATCACAAAACTTGCCATAGCTTAATTACCTTATAAGGCTGTTTAGACCTGGTATTAAGATGCGTTTAGGATGATCTAATTACAAGTTCAGTGGAAGTGTCAATGAGACATTTTGTTTCTGGAAAGAGGTTTTACATTGGACATCAAGTGGCGACCAACACAGGTGAGCTGAATCTTGCTTGTTAGACCCAGTAAGTAAACACAGCTTAAACTTACATAGGTTTTTGTGAATGAGGGAATGTCACATAGCAAAAGAAATACGAATCACTGTCCATAAGAAAAAGAAGTATACTTTAGCATACTTTTAAAAAGAGTATTTTTTAAGAATATAGTTAAGTGTGAAATTAATGAACACAACTTTTTTGAACACTTTTTGAACTGTACATGTCCACTTTAATAATAATAATAATAATAATACATTTTATTTAAAGGCGCCTTTCAGAGCACTCAAGGACACCGTACAGTCGAATGATAATATAACATAAAATCCTGACGGCAATACAGCAAATAACAACTATAACAATAAATCATTTAAAATTGATCAGAAAAAGCTAATCTAAACAGGTAAGTTTTAAGGCATGATTTAAAAGTAGTCAGACAGTCACTTTCTCGAATAGATTGTGGAAGAGAATTCCAGAGATTAGGAGCAGCACAACTGAAAGCCCTAGACCCCATAGTGGCTAAACGAACAGAAGGTACAACAAGGGAAACAGATGAAGAAGATCTGAGAGTGCGTTTCGGGATGTAAATATGAAGCAAATCAGAAAGATAAGTTGGGGCAGAATTATGAAGAGCTTTAAAAGTGAGAAGTAGAATCTTGTACTCTATTCGGTATTTGACAGGTAGCCAGTGAAGGTGGTAGAGAACTGGAGTGATATACTTGGTGGAAGAGGTTATAGTAATTATACAAACAACTGAATTCTGGACCAATTGAAGTTTATGAAGAAGTTTATGGCGTAGCCCAAAGAGAAGGGAGTTACAATAGTCAATGCGTGAAGTAACTAGAGCATGTACAAGAATAGCTGTTGAATTTGATGTGAGAAATGGACGAAGACGACTGATGTTCCGTAAATGGAAATACGCAGACTGAGTAATATTGCTCACATGCTTTTCAAAAGATAAAGTACTATCGAGGATGACACCCAGACATTTAAGATGGGGAGGTTATAGAGTTATCACCAGAACGAGAAAAACTATTGGATTTTGACAAGTTAGATTTTGTACCAACAAGGAGAACTTCTGTTTTGTCAGTATTTAGCTTAAGAAAATTACGTGAAAACCAGGATTTAATCTCTTCTAAGCAACCTAAAAGAGAGGAAGAAAGAAGGGTAGAATTTGGCTTAGAAGACAAATAAAGCTGGGTGTCATCCCCTTAGCAGTGAAAACTGATGCCATATTTCCTAAAAATGTGACCAAGGGGTAGTAGATAAATAATAAATAAAACAGGGCCCAAAACAGAGCCTTGAGGGACACCAGTTGTAACAGGTGAAATGTATGATTTAAAATTTTTAAGTTGAATGAATTGGTTGTGCCCAGAGAGATACAATCTGAACCAGCTAAGAGGGAAGACAGTAATACCTATGGAGAGTAGTCCATCTAGGAGAACTTGATGAGAGATTGTATAAAAAGCCGCACTTAAATCGAGTAGAATAAGTATAGTTAAAAGTCCAGAGTCGGCTGACATCAGCAGATCATTAACAACTTTTACCATGGCCGTCTCTGTACTATGCAAAGGGCAGAAACCGGATTGGGATTTTTCAAACAAGCTATTTTTTAAAAGATGATAGTGAACCTGAGATGCAACAACTTTTTCCAAAATCTTTGAGAGAAAAGGTAAATTGGAAATTGGGCGAAAGTTGCCAAAATTATTAGGGTCAGCTCCCGGTTTAACTTTAATACAAGACAAAAGATTATTAAATGTGATTTAAATGTACTTTAATGTAAAATGGTTAGTTTGACATTATTACAAAGTACACTTTTTAAAAGTGTACTTAACAAACAGTCTTTTATTTCATAATATTATATTTTATTAATATTATATTATTTGCAAGTATAGTTTTAAAAATTTATACTTTTTAAAGATTTGATCCAATAATTGACAACTGGTTCTCTAAATAAGGGAGAAGTCTGGGATCTTTGTAGATCTCAGAAATGATCTTCAATGGAATTAAATGGTCAAACATCTATTGTAAGCTAATTTTAAGTGCACTTAAACACTGCTAGTCCAGTTTGGCCCTCAGTTGTGCAAATGCTTGAGCTCAGCCATATCAACAGGACCAGAAGCAGCACAACGTTTTGTGGTAACAAAATATTTAGCCAATCAAGTTAACAAGTTGGACAAGTTAACCAGCAAACATTCAAGCTATTAAAAATTATTATATCTATTAAATACCTGTAGATTTATACTGATTAAAGCTAGACAGCAAGATAGCCTTTAATTTTATGCAATTCATTTGCTTATATTTTGTATCCTGCTACTCTTGAAGCTGTTTTTGTTGGTTATTTTCTTGTGGGATTTCTTTGTTTGTTTGTTTTTTTATTTTTGCATCCATGGCTTTGTACCCAAACAAGCAAAGTCCAGTACAACAGTCTTCCTGTCACCATGAGTTTCTTATTAATAACATTTTAAAATACAGTATGTATATTGATCATTAGTAATTTAGGATGTGATTTGATCAGTGAGGGATCTCATCAGGTTTGGAGGAGCCTTGAAGCATTAAGAAAAAAATCTGAGCTTGAATCTTCTGATCTTTTGAAGTCTTGACTGTCACAGTTGCTGTTTATTTCAGGTAGCCAAAGTAAGTTTAGCCAAGTTGATTTGTTCATTGGATATATGAGACAGTTCTTGTACGTGCCATTTTTTAGACATTTAAAAGTGAGCCGGTTTCTTCTTGTGGAGTCTTCTCTTCAGCACATTTGCCAGCAACTCTTAAAGAAAGAGAAAGCAGAAAGGCTGAACTCCAGAACAATAATACGCAGAACATCTACATATCAGGAGATCTGGCCGTGGCTGATGAATAGCAGCCCATTATTTATTTGGCTGTGCCTGTGCACCTGTGCATACATCTGTCTGCAATCTCTCTGTCTCTGTTTAGCTGCGCTCCCAGGAGTGGTCATTAGAACCAATAGAAAGTGCATGACTTTGTATCCAGTATTCATGGGAGATTTGTGCGAGTGTGTGTTTCTCTCAGTGATTGGGGAAGAAGTTTACAACAAAAAAGAAACACATGTTCCCAATAATGAGCAGACATTTGCAAAAAACCCACACAGTATTTTTCAGCAGCAAACTGTATATGTAATAACATTCTGAATTGTTATGCGTTATTCAGTCAATTCCCGACTCATTGCACATTAATTTATAAATTTTCTTAAGAGATGAAATCATATTTATTCACCTTGTGGCTGTTTTTTTCTTCTTGGGTGTTCTTGACTATGTTTTATGTATTAATGTCCATTGATTCTTTTACATTATATGGTAACACTTTAGAATACTGTTCCATCATTAATGAATAACTACACAAGAACACATGAGTAACGCAATATTAGCACTCTAGTAATTATTAGTAACTAACAAGAAACTCTGATTAATGAATTAGTAAGTAATAGCACTTAGTTGAATGTGGTAGTTCACTATTAGCTAATCAGTAACTATTATTTTTTCATACCTCCCTAAGAACTACTGCATACAGGTTCATAATTAATATGAATAATACATAATGTATAATTAATTCTAAAGTGAGGATCATGATAACTCCCTAGTAATGACTGAAATCATTGTAAGCTTTTGAGAGTGTTGTAAAGCATTGGATAGTAATTTTTAAGGTGTTACTACATCCTTCTGAAGGAATTACTCATTATTTGGATCAGTATTCTAAAGTGAAGATCGTGATAACTCCCTAGTAATTACTGAAGTCATTGTAAACTTTTGAGGTTTTTGTAAGGTTTTGGTTAGTAATTCATTTAGCTACATTTGGTAACACTTAAATCATTACTAGTGGGTTACCATGATCTTCACTTTAGAATACTGATCCAAATAATTAGTCATTTCTTCAGAAGGATGTAGTAACACTTGAGTCATTACTATCCAAAACCTTACATATATCTCAAAAGCTTAAAATGACGTCAGTCAATATTAGGGAGTTATGATGCTTTTCACTTTAGAATACTGATCCAAGTAATTAGTAGTTCCTTTAGAAGGATTTGATAATTCTTGAGTCATTACTAGTGGGTTACCATGATCTTCATTTTAGAATTAATTATACATTATGCATAATTCACATTAATTATGAATCTGTATACAGTAGTTCTTAGTAGTTCTCCAGTATATATAAAAAAAATAGTAGTTATTGATTAGCTAACAGTGAACTACCAGTTTCAACTGAGCGCTATTACTTACTAAATCAATAATCATAGTTTCTTGTTAGGTAATAGTAGTTACTACAATGTTAATAGTCCATTAGTGACTTGTTCCTGGGTAGTTATTCATTAACAAAAGATCACTATTCTAAAGTGTTACCCATTATATATATATATATATATATATATATATATATATATATGTATATATACACACTTGACACTTGTTGAGCATAAGTCATTACAGCAATGTTATAAACATACCTGGATTGACAATATATTTACAAATAACATATGTTTCATTTTTTAGGGAACTGAATGGAAACAATCTCACACGCATCAACAGAAATGACTTTTCTGGACTCAAGTATCTTCGAGTTTTGTAAGTTGCTCTACATGTGATATGTCATATGTCACTTTCTTTCTTTCTTTCTTTCTTTCTTGTTGTAAAAGCATGTGTGGCATTTTGATGGATTGTCACTTTTGTGAAGGTTTAATCTCTGTTTGACCTCCTCTGAATCTCAAGGGTAGACAAATATCCTGACGCTGCATTAAAGCCAGTTTGTCCTTCCAAGGGAACTGTCTGTGCAGATATTGCAGCATTCACAGTGCTTGTGTAGGCAAAGCAGTGCAACGAAAACACAAGCATGGGCTCTATTATTTAACTAAATCACATCAAAAATGCACCATGAAACTATTTATCAGCACTATATTTTGCAATGTAGGCTTTTGTAAAGCAAACGCTGGAGTGAACTACTCACTCGTTGTTTGAAAAAAGACATCTGTCAAACTCAACGCAATGAAAGACCCACAAACTGCACTTTATCAAGACGATTATAGTTTATAGCTACACTTTGAGGCTTTGGTTGTAAATGTGCTCTTCCTCCTCATATTATTCGCTTGAAAACCAAGTTTGTTTCTCAGGTCCTATAAGCATTTACTGCCAGTAAAAAAAGAGAAACTCAGCCAAAACTCATTTTGTTTTCTGTATAGAGTCACAGTTCTGTCGGTGCAAAGCCGCCGCTGCTTCGCTAACACCCTGCTCGTGAGTTCGGTGTGAAAAGGGCCTAAAACTGCATGAAGCTCACAGAACTCCTATTTTCAGAGCTTCTTCTAGTTCATATGCAGTGGCTTCTGTCTTCATCCTCAATCAGCAGCTCTTTTCCTGCTCCACTCCTCAAATCTCAGTCGTTTCCTGCGATTTGTCCTTTCTCTAAACAGGCAGCTGATGGAGAACCAGATTGGGACTGTGGAGCGCGGCGCGTTTGATGACATGAGGGAGCTGGAGAGACTGTGAGTGTTCAACATCAGCTCACTGACACGCTGCTCAAAACTGCCCCTTACTGAACTGTGGACCTCCATTTCATTAATCTGCATGGTATAAATGTCATAGCATTGATTTTAAATTAATTTGAAATCAATTTTATATTATATATTTTAAATTCAAAAGGAAAAATTGGAATAGTGTGCATTCCTGTATCCGTCTCGTGTTTATAATTTCTATTGTAAATCAGTTGTCAGATATTAAATGTTTAGCCTTCATCTTATCTCACACTCTTTCACCATGAAGCATCACATTGAGAATTCTTTGATTTGATAGATCGTCTCAGTCATTTTGACACTGATAATTGCTGATACGTAGACCACTAAAGTGGACTGTATCATTCTTTTATTCAAGAGTAAACACTTCTTCCATTACAAAAATGTCATACCTGGGATTTTTTGCATTATATGGCAGACTTTTGCTGACAAATAAACATGTATTTGTGGGTGCAGGTAACATGGAGAAAGAGCACATAAACATACATACATATTCTACTGATATTGTAACAATATAAAATCGGCAAAGTTATTATTTAATAATGATTGTCCTTCCTATTTTAAAGACGACGTTACATTCCAGAACACAGAAAAACAAAGAAATATGAATATATGAAAGTGGCTGAACACCGTAACATGCTATAAACACACACAAAAAAAATAGCTTATCATTGAAAAGCTGCAATTTCCAGACAGGAAATCTAAACCAACCTTATTCATTACATGACCAGGAGCTCAAAACAAAGAGAGTTTGTCATTCACTCATTCTTTCCATCAGCTCCAGATGTATTGTTTTGCCAATTTGCTATCATTTCTGACTGAGACTGAGGTTGTGAATTGATGTGAATAGTTTCCATCATTCTTCAAGATGTTTTAGGAGGTTTGCTGTCATTATCTAAAGCATCATCTTATTACAGGTTTAGTTCCTCTGAAGTAACTAACGTTAAGCCTCCAAAGGCACCTCCTTATGAGGCCTGAAACAGCCATTTTGCATCCTAATCATGGGTTTGCTAATCATATGTAGATCTAGTAGTTACTCAGCTTGTGAATGTGTTTGTTTCTTCTTTTCTCAAAGACGTCTGAACAGAAACCAGCTTCACCAGCTTCCAGAGCTTCTGTTTCAGAAGAATGCGGCTCTGTCCAGACTGTAAGTTTTCTGGTTTAATGGATTGATTGTCAAGTGATTTGTATGATGAACTGATGATTAATATTGCATGATGCATTTGTAAAATAATGCAGTTAGTCTAATGAGTTCACACTGAAGCAGTTTTCTTGACACTAATTTTTTGTACCTTGTCATTTTAACCATTGTCACTGAATGCATGATAAGTCAGCTTACTGATCCCTTTGTTGTCAGCAGATTGTATTTTGAGTGATCTTGGTGGAAGGGTGGATGGTTTTTCTGCCCTGCTTTGGTTCAGGAGCTCACAGCTGTGCTTGTTAGGTATTTAAAAATGAAAAATGTCCTCAGTGTTCATGTATTGGGCCTGAAGTTGGATATAATAGTTATGAATGAATACAGCTGATTTGCTGTAAGGCAGTCTATGACAGTGTTTACTGCTGGGTTTAATGATCATTACCCATGATTATCATTGTCAGATTACTGTGACAGCACATGAGAGCTGGCAGTGCATATGTATAGAGACCCACAATCACACCATTGCTGTAATTCATTGAATACGGAGCTCCTTCCCCTTGTCAGATCCCCCACTGTGAATTGAAATGCAGATCCAGAGGCATGTTTAAACTTATTCCCTTTTTTCAATAATTAATGTTTGTGCTGAGTTGAAATCTATTATATTTGGCTGGGATGAGGCTTTTTTTAAAATAGGGAAAATAATTCAGTTCATGCTTACTATTAAAAAACACGTCCCTTAGTAATCTGTTGTTGTGTTGGAATAGCAGCTGTCCTGCTCTCGTCTTATTGTTTTGTTTATGAGGCACCAGCGGATGAGCGATAGAAGCCATGATGTTAAATTAGGTGTTGATATGTCGCTGTGGCAGTCACAATGTTTTGGAAACAGATAATGAAGCATTTCTGCCGCTTGCTTTTTGGAGTCCTGAAGCTATAATACATAAAATTTTGATTCCTTGTGACCGTTTAAAGTGAGTAGTTAGTTGACTGTTTATCCTGTCGTGTGTCATGTACCAATTCAATTCAATTCAAGTTTATTTGTATAGCGCTTTTTACGATACAAATCGTTGCAAAGCAGCTTTACAGGAGATTAAGTTTCCACAATATATTTATATATTGTAGAAACTTAATATATTTAACTTGTGGCAAAATTTGGTAATTCTGTATGTTGTCTGAGGGTTGGCATCTGCTGAGGTCCTCTGAGGGGTTGGCATCATCTCTTCTCGGGTATTTGGTCATCTCAGATATTTTAAGGGTTGGATCCAGACTGACGCTTCAGTAATTCCTAGTTACCACGGGACGTTAATCCCGTGGCAGAAACAGAGAAACAAATAGAGACATAA
>JAFVLL020033501.1:0-13480 GCA_021397915.2 Tor tambroides | reverse complement strand
TTAAATTTTACAGTTTCACTTTTTTATTATTATTGTACTTTTTTTTAAAATAAATGCAGCCCTTATGAGCAAAATAGACTTCTTAAAAAAACAACAAAAAAAAACAAACAAAACAAAACAAAACAAAACGTCACCATCCATTCCAGTAGCTGGCGAGTTTCATGCAAGAGGACAGTACAGGATTTTTCCCCCCCTGTATTTATCCTTATGTAGCAATTTGTTAGCATTAGCAACTTTGCTTTTAAAGTGCATAATGATTTCAATATTCACATTTGAAAAAAAAAATAGCCTCTTATACTAATATTCACCACAGACCATACTGGAGACTGCCATTCTAAAATTTCATTATACTGTAAATTCCAGAGAGAACCCATGAATTAGCTCTCAAAGCTGACCTACAAACTGACGTCATGACTGAATATATTCATGAGCTGAAATGTCCATATTCAATGCTTTTAGAATGGAAAATGTTACTTTTAACCTGTTAGTCAGCCTTAACGTATAAGGCCTGTTTAGGCTGAAATAAAGACCAAAATTACATGCTCTCAATCAAATCCATTTAGTAAATATACACATTCAAAATCAAATATCCTCAGTTTCTTTAAACGTAATAATGTTCCACAGTATCCTGATGTTTTTCTTTCTCTCTGGCGATGTGAGTTTCTGTTAATGGTTAGATGTGTATATGATATAAACCAGTGCCGGGGCCTCTTCTTTGACAAGGCCAGCAGTGTGTTTACCTAGTCGTGTTGAATCCCCACACTGGCCGGTGGAAGGTCAGCAGGAGGCCAGCACGTCCCACCCTACAGTCCTGCTATTCATCCCTGTCACTTACAGACAGGCCACACCCCACACTCTGTCCTTCCTCTCTCTCCTAACTTTGTTTTCCATTTCTGCCCATTGTAACCCTGGTTTACATGGATATGGTAAGTAGAGGTCTTTTTAAACTGAACACCCCCAAGTTTAGACCACAAATAAATCAGACACAGACCAGTGATAAATTAAATACTCTTGGGAAGAGCTTCATTAGTACGTAATGAGTAGACAACCTAGACTCTCGAAATATTTTCTAAAAATAAACTTGCTGAGTTTATATCCTCAACAGACTGTGTGTGTGGAAATGACTTACTTTGTCTGTGTGCAAGTATGCAGAGCAAGTATGCAGTTCCAGTCGCGACCGTCACGGTGGGCTGAACAGACTGACCTCTCAGGGTCAGGTGGGTGGGGATGGTGTTGACCATGACCTTGTGAGAAATGCCACTCTGGTCCCTCTCAAGGGGCCAAGGCAGAAGCACCATTAGAGCAAGTCAGATGAACACTGCAAATCCAGCATGAAATTAAATCTATCTAGTAGTTTGTCTGTCTGTCTGTCTGTCTGTCTGTCTGTCTATCTATCTATCTATTGCACTGAGTTCTTAATGCGTTGAGTTCTTAGAGGCAGAATTAGTCTTAAGTAGAATTAGATTAATGGACTAGAGATCACTCTTAAGTGCTTAATGAAGACATATATACTTCTGACATGAAACTGATTAGAGTGTTAATGATTAAATTACAGAGCAATTTCACTCTCAGTATTACACACCTATTATTTAAATTACAGCACCAATAATAAAAATAATAACCACATCAATTATTTTATTAATAATAATTACAATAACAGTTTTCAGAAATATTACAATAATAACAACAATAATTAATTGTATATTAGGATTATTGTTGGCTGCTTGACAAATTGCTGTTGTTCCTCTTTTGTTGCTTTGGATAAAATACCATTATAAAGTCCAGTGCTTTGGATAAAAGTGTCTGCTAAATGCAAACAAACAAATAAATAAATAAATACATTTCAACTTTTTATTTTCTGCATATATTATTATTATTATTTATTATTATGTGCAAGACATAAAATTGTCATCATGAATCAGTAGTAGATCACAGTTTCTCATATTCACCGTTACTTGTATGACTATCTAAACAGTAATTACCCCTCTCTCTGCATGTTTAAATCAGAAGCCTTCAGCAGAGCTGAACCTGGCAGCCCCCCGTGCACATTAATGGCCTTTCTTCTTAAAGTCCTGTCTCTCTGACAATAGAGCATCACTGAAACGCCTGTCGTCCAAACAAAGAGCCTTCTCTCCCAGACACCGGGGTCATGCTCTGTAGTGATGAACCTCGCTGTCACGTGAATACAATGTGATTCCCCCATGTGAATAACAGAAAACCAGAGAGAGACAAAGGGAAAGAGAGAGAGCTGGATGTGTGATGCTATTTTGTTTTGTCGACATGACTACGGATCAAAAGTGCAGATCTGGGGAATTATAACACCGCATGTACTAGAATGCTGTCATTACAATCAACAAAGTTGCCTACACTGAAAGCGAGCGAACAGTCAGCTTTGTTTATTATAATGGCAGTGCTCTAGTTTGTCTCGCTTGCAGCGTACCTGGGGTGTAAGCGGTGAGAACTCTACTCTGTCCTTGGTCCTGTGCTGTCTCTGGCTTAGATTTATGATCGTCTGGGCTGCTGCTGCATGCACTTGGTTCTGATAATTAAAGGGGTCGTTATTAGTTAGCTGCGTATGCAGAGCAGGGCAGCGTGAAAGGTCAGGAGGAGGCACTGAGCACCCCAGCCATTCCTCACCTCTCCCAACAGAAACACGGTCACTTCACACATAAAACATTCACTCTGTCACTCTCTCCTCTGCATCTGAAACTACACAAGTATTTAAAAAAATAGTGTTGTGAAGTACAGAAAGAAAAGAAATAAAGAAAAGAAACAATAAATAATAGTCAGATTTGGTGGATACCCAGTTCCATAATTTAGATACTTTTCCATCATATACACAGAAATGTAAACTTAAACTTAACTCAAACAACCTGCATAAATTACATATATATATAAACTGTATACTACATTTTTCTCAAATTTCTCATTAGCCAATAAGAGCCAAGCCTTTCCATCCCCGTTAAACTTTCCCACAGAAAGTAAAACGTCAAATCACAACGACACAATTTGCCATTGTCATTTGCCTTGCCAGCTGTCGTTGGCAAGAAAAACAAAAGCTTGTAATATTGGAAAAATCCATCAAGCCATGAATATAGCATGAAGAGCTAGCATATTTTCTATGTGCGTGTACATGCATTATCTATGACACAAAGGCTGCGAGGAGATGCAACCCTAGGGCTCCGTGATCCGTCTCTCTCTATCCAGCCAGCAGCAGAACCCAACCCTCTGCCCGCCAGCCTGCACACAATCATAATCACCATAATAACAATAATAATAAAGTAAAGGCATACCGGGCTGGCAGCAGTCTTAGCACACCTCAATCAAATTACACGGATGCACGAGGAACATGTCACCCTTGGATTTTTCATTTGCATAAAACAATTACCCCACGGACAGTGGGTTCAATGTCGTCTAGACTACATGCTTCAGATGGTGTCATCAGCCCCAGACACAGTAGACTGCCTATAAATTAGCAATGAGCTGAGCCTAGCCAAGATGCATTATAGCGCTTATAAACCCTGAGAATTTATTTAAATAGATAACACACATGCAAATCTCCCTGGCTGGCATGGCAACGATCTTGATAGTGGGGCTCCATATGTGCAGAGAAGGCAGCTGGGAGCGGCCGAGCACTGCGTTGGGCTAAAATGAACCCTGACACCTTATTAGTATATACACTGGACACTCATTAACTTCCATTGCCAGGAGAAACCTGACCTGACCCGACAAAGCTCTGCCTTCTTTTAAACCATAACATGCTGGTATGAAAGCAATACCAGTGTTTTGATGAAAATGCTTCCTGTATAATGACTTTCTGTGTTGAGTGATTGAGGCCTTGAAGCTGCGTTCTCAGCGGGATGCCATTCAGTACTGACAGTGAAAGAGTGATAAAAAATAGAAACTATTTTTTCATTTATTTATTATTGTTGATTTTTATCCTAAACAGGCCGCTAACAAATACACCTTGGCTTAGATAACTTTTTATACCTATTCAGTGCCTGATCGATTTACCATGAATTTAATCTTAATCAAGGACAATGTTTGAAATGACATTATATTCAGCTGAAACTGTCAGAATAAACATGTCCATTTCTTTGCGTTTCCTTTTGTCTTTGGTTAGCAAGCTAACTATGCTAACATAACAATGCTAACTTGTTAAAAGATAAACTACATAATAACATGCTATGTTTTTAATCAGATACTGAGGAAAGGGGGATGTGCTCTTGCATGACACCGAAATATGCTAATTTTTGCAACAGCCCTGGTCCAGTAAGATGTATGAATTAGTGTCACATGACTAAGCTTAGACGTATATGATTAAACATAACTACCACTACTAAAGAACGCTACTGTTACAGGGATTCTCATTTCTTTCTCTCTTTTTCTTGCTCTCTTTCTGTCAGTGGAGTGGGGAGGGATTTTCATCTTAACATCTTCATGTACTGCAGGACATTTTCTGCACCTCCCCGTACAAACACTCACCACCATCACGATTCCCTTAATCAATACACAGAATGTCGAGGATAAAAAAAAAGAGAGATTGGGGAAATCACATGGGAGAAAAGATTCCGAACAGATTTTTCATTTCATTATTTATTTAATCAATGGATTGTATTTATTTATTTTTGTATGTGTAAGGGAATCTGCTGTAGTTGTGTAAGTAAAGGTTACTAAACTTAATGTATGCTGTGTAATTGTTTTTTGAGAGCTGCAGATCATATATAGAGCTGTGTGCCAAGATGTGTGTGTGTGTTGTTTATTTGACCCCTCAGCCTCTCTATGTTGTTGCAGGGAAAAATGACATAGACGTACTCGTCTGGCAGTCCACACAAAAGAGAACAGTCCCACTTACCCTTCCATTACTCCACTAAAAAGTGATGTACCAGTCCATTAAAACAACTCTGCGCCTTTGTTTTTCATTCTCTCTTGTCCCTTCATTTTAGCAAAGTGCACGTGAAGCATCTGTGAACAATGCTTTCTTGAGCTTGTAAATGTCATTAGTAACGATTTGTGTTTTTTTCGTAGCGTTTCTCAGTGCACCTCATAAACCACCCTCCATCTCCCCTCCCAAAGCCCTCCGGCCCCCCATTCCTGCCGGTTGTCCTCGAAGAAGTTGAGCGTTACATCTGCCATCAAGAGATTTTACAGTGGATTCTTTATCTGTATAAACAAAGCAGGTAATGGTGGCTGTTTATTGTACAACGCGCCCCCATGCTAACTTTTATGTCTTTATTGCTTGCATACCAGTTGTCTTGTTTATGTGTCTGTGTTCCCAGCCACTGCCCTTGAACTTAACCCCAGTCACCCCTGCCAGTTCCCCACCCCCTTCTCCCGGCTCCATCCGTGAACCCTCCTTCACCAAATCTCTCAACCCCCCTCTCTGTTAGGGGTTGTGAATACCAGAGAGACAGAAAGAGGGAGAGAGTAGTGGTGCACCACAATATTTGGGAACCTCTGCGATCCATAAGGTGAAGCTCCACCCATAAGCAGTGACATCATGCATAAGCATTTGTATCAGGGGGAAATAATATCACTGACGGACACAGACAGGTGATATTATAGACATAAAATATTATAGTGAGAGTGATATTATAGACATAAAAGGGAGGGACGCAATTCTGCAATTGAAACACTTCTTAAAAGTTTCCTCTGTATCATTAGCTTCCTCAACACTGTGCTATTCATGCAGATTTTATGCTGAGTAAACTCTCTCAGATAACCATAATATAATGGGCTCAGAACACTGTGAAGAGGCCCCCACGTGGACTTGGGGACTGTGGGGGTGTCCCATACACCAATGAGAGAAATGAGCATTTGATGTCTTGGTGGAAGGATGGTAATTAATACAAAAATGAAGAGTCATGTACTGAATATTCCAGTAGAGTGACAAGGCCACCGATGACAAGCTTTCGCTCGCATGAAAAGAAAGAAAGAATGGAAAGAAACAAGCAAGGAAAGGGGGGAGCAAGAAAGAGAGAGATAAAGAGAAACAGAACAACGTGACATCCCCTGTCCAGAGCTCGAGGATTAACGATGAAAAGAAACAAAAGGACAACAGTAAACAAAAGAGTATAGAGGCTAAAGGGGGCTCCCCTGATTTCTCTTCCCACTCAAGGAGGAAGACAGCAAACGAGAGAGGGGCTCATCTTTTGGGACAGACACGTATGGATCTATATGCATGCATACAGTGGCCTGGTATTGTGAATCAAGCAGAGCTAAATCAATGTCAGAGCTCAATCAATATTTAGTCCCATGTGTTCCTCCTTGCTCTCCTGCACTTGGCCTCACCTTCCCCATGCTAACATCACCAGGACTTTCACATGTGGGTCAATACACACCAACGAGCCACGGCCGAGCAGTAAATCTATTAACCTGCCCGTGATTTAGTTAGAAAGAGGAGGAAAAACTACCGAGAGGTATAAACAAAGACAAGAAGAATGAATCAAGTCCAAACTGAGAGCATGCAGGTGTTGAGTGTCAGTAAATACTGAGGCTATAGGGGAGTCTTTCAGTGATGGTGTCATATGTTGGCGCCTAGAACAGGGACTCTGGACACTGTCTGTGTCGGTGTTGAAAAGCAGCAGGTTTGATTTGGTTTGGTCTGGGGGTTGCATGTATTTGGACGTGTGGTATTAGGGAGTTGTTACCGCTTCCCTTTAAAGTTATCTGTGCTTACCAGTGGCATATGGGTTGGCCTGTCTCTCCAGCCTTGGGCTGTAGACACAACAACACTGCTTGTTAGTGACATCTGCTGGGAAGAGCTGCCCCTCTTGTCCTTTAGCCCTTACTCAAGCGAGTCCAGCCCATCAACACACCCTCAACTCCCTCCCTAACTTCCCACCCCTATATGTCCTTTTGTCCATAACCTATCCCCCACCCCCCCAACCCCCCGTCCTGTCTCCAAAGCTCATACCAGGGTAAGGTAGAGGTGTCTGCATTCCTGGGAATTTTCCCTTCTGTCCTGTCCAAACCTGTCCAGATTCAGTGCAAATGCATGCTAAGTATGTGAGAAGGCTAACATGAAAGAGAGTTTATGCAAGAGTGCGTACATGAGGGTGTTCTGTTGTACAGTAATACGCTATTTTGCAATGATTTTTTTACACACGCACACCACCTTGCTTGATGTCCATTGAAATATCTTTAGAAGCACAAAAAATGTGTGAACAGTTGTCTAAGAACACTATTTGTCTGTGTAGCAAACAAACTCACGTACTTTTCCAAACCATTTTTACAAGCACCAAGGTGCGTTCAGCCGTCTAGCTTCTTAGCTTTGCTTTTTCTATACACCTCCCACTGGATGTTGAATAAATTGTCATTATATGATAGCAGCCTGTCCTCTGCAGTCATCTGAAAGGCAGCAGTCATGTCACTCAATTTGTCATTGCCATTGTTTCAGGTCATAAAAATACATGAATCAAACTCATCATTCACCAGGACACAGCCAAACATCAGCACTGACAGTCGTACAAGTGTAGCCTACTGGAGTATACACTCTATGAATATAAAAAATATACAGATGAAAGCACAGCAACAAAGTTCTTGTGCAGAGGAAATATATGTAAACATTGTGATTGGAATCCATCCATTCAAAAGTAATAAGCACTGATTATTCAACAAATGTAATACAAAAGACAAATCTTTAAAAGATCTGGAGCCACCAAACAGGTAATTCTGGTAAATTCAGTGACTAATAGTTCCTCAGAAGTGTCCATATACACCCTGTACCTTCAAACCCAAATTGACGGTACTGACATTAACCTCCTGTAAAAACCTGTGTGTCCCAACTTCCAGAAGTGCTGTCCAGGTTTGTATACACTATAGTCATCCAGTGAATAGACTGTGGGAGGCTCAGAGAATCACAGTGTACTGATTAGAAGAGATTTGCTGAATATTTTAGAGCTCAACCCAAACCAAATTCCACATTCAACTTTTTGGAAAGTAATCATTACATATGAGTTTTGCTTGGTCACCAAATGGCTCCGCAAATTTATTTGTCTTTTTTTAACCATTTTCTCTTTAGAAGTCATCAATAACTATTGAGCAATTTTGTCCCCAAAAAGTAAAGCTAGGTCAAGGTTATTTTTCTAGCACAGTGGAGGGCTTTCCATTGACATCTCTTCTGTTTTAAACTGAGTTAATGATATTTTCTATCCCTTAATCTGAATTTAACCCTCCCACAAAGCTTTTGGCATTTTTAGATTTTTATTAGACATTATTTAGTATGTACTGAACGTTTGGTTACCACAATGTAGGCAAGACCGAGACACACACACACACACACACACACACACACACACACATTATCAGATGAGGTTGCTGATGCAGACTGAGCTGAAGGCCAGTGGCCCAGAGGAGACTTGGTCATCACTGGACTTCTCTTGACCCATCTGAGTCATTAAAGTTCAAATGAGATACATGACAAAGACCTGTCGTATAAACACTGGTGCTAGCCTTCAGCTAACGGCACCAAGACAGATACATGCCTAATGTCTGTGACACAAGACAAGAGTATACAGGCACACACACTAAATGCACATACAAAATTACAAAGAGCTATTTAAGCTGAAATATATGTGGAGGTCAGTGGATACACATGAAAACAGTGATATAAAGGCCATAAAGTCAATATTGTTTCTTTCCTTAAGTTCTGCACAGCTCAGTTAGGCAGACTGTCCCCTCCAGCCGTCCATCCTGACAGTCCTGTCTCTGTGCCACCATGCCCTCATGTCACAACACATTTAGGCATCAGTTCTGTGCGATGTGGGGGTGTGTATGTGTGTGTGTGTGTGAGGGCAATGAAGACACAGACGGATGCAGCGGCCGAGTGGCGATGGGCATGTGTATGTGTGTGTGTGTGTGTGTTGGTGCCACCGCTGTGGCCCTGCCTCTCTGTGGCTACCCTTCTCCACAGTGAGCAGCCCTCCAGCCATGGATTTGATCTTTGCAAAGGCTAACATCTGTCGGCTGTCATTTTAGAGAGATTGATGACAGGCTGGGGAATGGAATGGAGGAAGGGAAGGATGGATGGGGAAGAAGGAGGAGAGAGGGGTGAAGGGGGTGAGAGAGAAGGGCTAGAGGGATAAATGGCGACCGAGCCAGTTTAGGCCTGATGGTAAAGGGAGGGTCTCCTTTTCTGGATGAGCCACAGAAAAAGAGAAGAAAGGAAGAAAGTGCAACAGACTTAAAGGCCTGCAGAGGGCCAAAAGTATGGCATGATTACAGAACAAAAAAATAAAATACATTTCTTGTAATGTCTATTGTATAGCTGGTTTAAATGAGTTATGTTTTGCAGTGTAATGTACAGTGCTGGATGCAGTGCGGTTTCTTAAAATATACAAACTAGTTACTACATTTCTAAGCGGCATCAAATGCATTGATTGGTATTTTGTAAATCATATTGCTTTGAGTAGCAAAATAGCAAAAAAGTACTGAAATTCACTTCACTTGTTAACATTACATTTTATAAGTCATGTTCTGTCAGTTCAGAGCCACTATGATAAGAGTGATGTCTGATTCAAGAATGATACACACTTTTTTTTTCAATGAATTGGAATGCAAAAGGATCCACAATGGTTCACAATTCACATTCACACTGAATCATGTAGGCAGCTTACTTATGCATTAAAGCAATTTATTTTCTTCTTTTCTTTTCTTTTCTTTTCTTTTCTTTTCTTTTCTTTTCTTTTCTTTTCTTTTCTTTTCTTTTCTAGAATGCTTTTCAACAGTGTTGTAGTTGACACTAGCTCACTCAAGCCTGAATCAGGACTGAGATTAGACGAGAACTGTCTAATCAAGATGAGTCAAGATGAGACCAGAAGAGTCCACATTCTTCCGAGTCCAGGACAAGACCGAGACAGATCCTGGAGTCAGACGTGAGGACTTTTTATTTATTTTATTTTATTTTATTTTATTTATTTAACCAGGAAGGTCCCATTGAGATACAATATCTCTTCTACCAGGGAGTCCTGGTCAAGATAGGCAGCAAAGGACACATTTACAAAGAAATAGACATCACCACACAATGGACACACGTAAAACATAATTTTCTAAAAATAAAAATAAAAAAATAAACAATGCAAATCCTAATCAGTTATTAATACATGTACACTGTTCTATATAAACAGACTTTAAAATATTTTTAAACATAGCAAGAGATGGTACAGACTCCATATGCAATATACCTTGTAACTCATTCCACACATATGGAGTATAATTAGAAAAAGCAGAACGACCTATCTCTGTATGAAAGAACGGCATCTTAAGTAAAAGTTTATCTGTTGATCTGGTATTATAAATATTTGTACAGTATGTCAACAACCTAGATATATACTGTGGTAATTTACCCACTAAAGCTTTTAAAATAAAAATCAACATATGTTTTTTTCTCCTTAAGCACAAGCAAGTCCAGTTTGTCATTTCAAATAAATTACAGTGATGTGTACGGACACTTGTACCATAAATCGTAAAGCAGCATGATAAACTACATCCAGTTTTTTCAAAACATTCTGAAGTGAATGCATATAAATTATATCACCATAATCCAATACTGATAGAAGAGTACTTTCTACTAAATGTTTTCGAGCATCACAGGAGAAACACTTTTTTAAACGAAAATAAAAACCTAGCGTTGATCTCAATTTCTTTAAAAGACTATCGATATGAGAACTGTAAGTCAGCTTATCATCGAGCCAGATACCAAGATATTTGTAAGATTCAACCCCTTCAATCTGTGTACCATTTAAAGTTTGAATCACAAAATCATTTAATGGTAATCTGGACCAAGTAAAAATCATGTATTTAGTTTTTTTAGCATTTAACACTAATTTTAAGTTACCAAGAGAAGTCTGAAATGAATTAAAAGCATTCTGTAAAGAGTTCATTGCCACTTTTAAAGATGGAGCCATAGTGTAGAGAATAGTATCATCTGCATAAAAGTGTACATTTGCAGGCTCGACTCCTTTACCAAGTTCATTTATATAGATAGAAAATAAAATTGGCCCCAAAATTGAACCTTGAGGAACACCTGTCTTCACTATTAAAGGAGCAGAAACATAATTATCTATGGCCACACATTGAGTCCTTCCAGTCAAATAATTAGAGAACCACTTCAACACTATATCACTAAAACCTACACATTTAAGCCTTTGCAACAAAAGATCATGATTCACAGAATCAAATGCTTTTGATAAATCAATAAAAAGTGCAGCACATGATTTTTTATCATCCAATGCAGTTATTATATCATTAGTGACTGACATTGCAGCAGTTACAGTACTATGTCCATGTCTAAAACCTGATTGAGTTTGACATAAAAAGGACTTAGTCATGTCCTGGACTCAGAAGCACGTAAACTCAGTCTTAACTTAGACTCGACCTTCTAGTCTCAGCCTTGACTCAAATGAAAGAAAGAAAGAAAGAAAAAGAAAGAAAGAAAGAAAGAAAGAAAGAAAGAAAGAAAGAAAGAAAGATACTCCATGACACACGTAAGTAGCATTACTCCAAGTCTTCTCAGGATGAATGGACTTCATGGATGTCAGTACATGAATATTTATAAATAATTCACGATAATACGAGTGTGTGAGTGTGTGTGTGTATGCACACAGGGAGCTAAAATGGACTCTGACCCTTTGCACATGTTAATTCACCATCAGGCTCGGCTAACGAGGCAGATCCCTCACTACTTTGTGTCTTTTGTTTACGAGTTAATGGAATTGGGGTCAAGAGGATATGTGTAAAATTCAGTATATCTGGGCTCTTCACATTTATAAAGCAGGTAATTGTTTAAAACACCCTGGCTTTCTGTCTACAGTTCACTAATGGAAAGCTGATATGTTTTTATGTATGATATAATGAAAAGCATTTTAATCATGTTTGTCAGGAATAAGAACGCAAAAACAGTTCAGCTACATCTTACATTTCAAAATAGGCATTAGCAAAATAATTGAACATGATATCCAAATTAATTAGCTTCTCTTTAGTACTACCAGGCCTTAAAGGGCACCTTTTATGCCCCTTTTTACAAGATATAATATAAGTCTCAAGGGTCCCCAGAATGTGTCTGTGAAGTTTAAGCTCAAAATACCCTCCAGATCATTTTTAATGTCATTTTGAAAATGCCTATTTTGAATGGAAGCAAAACATGCTGTTTTCATGCATGCATCTTTAAATGCAAATAAGCTGCTTCTCCCCGCCCACTTTTCCAGAATAGAGCTGTGCTTTTCCAGCTCATGTCTCAGATACTCTGCCAAAACAAAACATTTTTATATAACATGGTTTTGATTATCATGTCTATCGCTCATGTGTTTTAAAGCCATATCAGTTTAAACTAATAAACGGTTTTCTGAGCGCACACATCAGAAGCATGCACACAGAAAGCGGCTGTCACATGGCATGTGAGTCCTCTTTCATGTCTTATTGCACTTAAACTGTCAAATTCACACAGTCGGTTATGTCTGTGAAGGTAAACAGCTGAGAAAGAAATGTTTATATGTTTGCATGTTTATATTAGATTTGTGTATTAAGTGATAGCACCTATACTGCTGTCTACGCTGTTGATGACCCAAACAATAAAATAAAAACAGAAAATCACTCTTGAATGAATAATTTCTATAGCTGTAATACAAAGACATTTCTTACTTGAATGCTGCTTTTAAATGCTCTAGCGTGAAGATAAACATGGCGGATTGTGTGCGGCTCACTCAGTGTGGGGTCTCTGATAATACGGCAGTGTCCGTCAACAGTCGTGGGCAGGGCTTGTAAAATGTGATGTCATGTTTTACAGATTCTGCAAACGGCTTGTTCTGAGACACTGCTTATGATTTATGGGGATTAAAAAAAGGAGCGGGGGGATTTTTATCAATATAGGGTGGTTGTGTACACACACAGCCAATACACATTTATGTTCAACAACAAGCAAAAGTGAATTTTACACTTTAAATAATAATAATAATAATAAACTGTATGTGAAAATCCTTTAAGTTAGAATGTTCTGTTTTGCAGATGAATGGGAGTGAATTGGGGATTGGAAGGTCTTGGAGCTAAAAGCAAATGGAGAAGAACGGGTCATTTCAATAGCTCCAAACATAAGGCCTCTACCACATAGGTTTCTCTTGACTGGTTGCTACACAACACAAAATGCTGTACAACTTTGAAAACTCATTAAACATGCCACTGAATGTCCCATCTACTCCTCTATAAAGTGTGACGGATACAAATAATACAACTCTATTCTCAACAATAACACACAGTTATCAAAAACCCAACAAGTGTTTTGTAAGTCTGCTTTTGTATACATTGCTAGCTTTACAATCCATATAGTAGCATGGATAAAAATGTGCATTCATTCACAAAGGCCACGTACACACTGCAGCTAAATTCGGTTGTCAGTTCACCTTTTACTCCTTAATCACGTTCTGTACACACATAATTCACTAAAATACAGGAGTGACAACCGCATTCCACAACTGCATTAACTCCC
>JAFVLL020033500.1:0-16057 GCA_021397915.2 Tor tambroides | reverse complement strand
TACACTCAGAGGTGTGGCTCACACGTGAGGCTGTGTTACACTGCTGCGTTTTTGTTTTAAAATGAAAACGATTCTCGTCCATGCTGGCGTTTCCAATGCGTTTCAGAAAAGATCTCCGTTGATACTACACGACCGAAAGCGCGTGTTACGTGTCCATTCATGCACACTGTAGCATCATGCTACATAAGACAATAAATAAATAAGATTTATATTCTGCTTTTACTCAAAACTCACTTCAAACCACCATCGAGTGTTTGTAATAACTTCCGATTGCCGTCTAATGTGCGTTTTGGTCATGTAATGTTGCTGAAATATGTAGTCAGAACTGCGATCGTGGAAGAGAAAATACAGGCAGACCGCTAGAAGCTGCTAATGTTCATCAGTAAATCTGTGGAAAATGAATAGAAATGATGATTCTGTCTGAGCTATGCATTTTAAAACGAACACGCACTAGTGTAAAAGTAGCCTAACAGATGTGTAAACTGAAAAGTATTTGAACTTTATTAACTATTTGCACTGATTTATTGTGTTGGATATATTTTGTTCCTTTGTGCAGTGGCTCAGGAGATGATAATTTATACTATAGTCTGTATAAATGTCAACAAGCTGAAAATATAAAACCAAAGTTTTTTGAGAGAATGTAATCTTGTTAAAACTGATTTCATAAAATTGATATCAACAAAAGTATCGTTCAGGAACCGGTATCGAACTCTAGGTATCAGTATCGGTATCGATATCGAAAATTTTTGAACGATACCCAGGCCTATTCAAGTGTAAAACCAGTTGTTTCGGATAATAAAGCAAATATTTTTAATGTTAAACAAGTCAGCTGACCGTTTCTTCCTGTTTTCCTGCAGGCCATCCAGCACATCGAAGGCACGCAGGACAGGGTGACCGTGCCCGAGGAGGAAAAGCGTCGAGCAGTCATCGTCACCCCAGGCCGTGTCCTCACTGACACCGGCGACTCCGACACCGCCTCTGACAACGAAGGATCTGAGGACTGTTAACTGCCCCGGTCACCCCCACCCCCATATTGCCCCACCACATGTAACGGCGGGTGCGGAAAGGGGGTGAGGGGGTCTGTGGCGAAGGGCCTCCCGCAGAAATACTCTTTCTTTCTCTCTCCTCTCTTCCTGTCGCTATCTTTTTCACACTCGCATATGGGACTCACAGACTCAATGACTTGAAGGTTTCTTGGGGGGGAAAAAATCCAAAACAAAAACAAGAAAAAAAGGAAATGTTACAGGAAATGTGCCGCAAACAGAACGAGCACGCTTATGTATACTCGCACAGTACACTATAACCCCATAGCAATCTGGTAACTTGTTTATACATTCATATGATACAGCTCTTACACATACCCCATCGAATTGTCTTCTGTTTCCACAACCCACGCTCCCAGGTAAGCGATTTTGTGAGGAATCCGCCACAGGTCTTCCAGGCCTCTGCTTCATCACTTCCTGTTCTACATCCTGCCCATTAGAGGGCAGTAGAGTGTTCTGATTGGAGGAATCCCATTCCCGCGTCTCATCTCTCAAAATGAACCCTTTGCCCCGCCACCTTCTGGTTGCGCCATATCACTCTTTCCATTCTGGGGAGGCTTGAAGCATCACTGTGAGCCAATGAGACTTCAGAAACCTGTTCAACACCATGGCTTCCAAAACTTTAGAGGAAATGTTACCTTTCTTTTGTTGTTTTCTTTTTTGGCGCCGATGCGCTCCTAGTTTTCCATTTGCCGGCGGGCACCTTTGATTGTCAAGTTCTCGATGGAGGGACAAAGACCGCCACTGCTTGGAGGGGCTTCGAGCACTTTGTAAATAACGCAGTTATTACGCAAAGACGGGGGACTTTGTGCACTTAATGTTGCTCACATTTACTGGGCTGGGTTCCCAGTATGCTTGTTGGTGCAGGGTGAAGCACTCTCTCCGTTGCGTTAAACGCCCCCCGGTCCTGTCCTCACAGAAGTAATTTTGAAATTCTGGCCGAATTTTTGTCGTTTGTGTTTCAAATGGAATAAGCTAACCGTCAGGTACTCGTACCTGCGAGGAAATTTGTGTGGCGCTTATAGCACACTCGCTAATGTAAACATAAAGGTCTTGTTTAGTGAAAGTGTGGAAATAGCACTACCAGGGTTGTCGTGGCCCGATTTCAGCCTATGCAGCTCTTTTGGTTCTCGCCCCCCTTTGAGAGCAACTTCGTGGCCCCTTCGGTCTTCTCCCGAAAGTATTGTCCTGTCCATTTGTCATGTTTGACGCTCTGTAACGATGTTTACGGTGACACCGAAGAGTGACTAGCCCGTAATCATGCGCTCTAGCTCTATGCACTCGCTGGTTCACTCTGCTCGCTTGAATGTTTTAACTTCCCTGAATCTCTCGGCGTATGATGAGGATGTTTGCACACGCCGCAGATAATCACGTGCAAGGTGGTGCTACTCCTGCGTGAGCTCTCCAGATAAGCCAAGGATATCCAATCCGGCTCCCAGAGGGCCACTGTCCAGTATAGTTTGGCTTCAACCCAACAGGTATGGAATGGGACACATTGGAGCTAAACTCTGCAGAACGTTGGTTTTGGGACCAGGCTTGGACGCTCCTGGGATAAGCCATGTGATACTGTGAGCTCTTCTTACCCCTGGTGGGATTGAGAGAGAGAGAGAGCATATCCCGTGCCGAACAATGGCCAGTGGCTTGCCTTAAAACAGCTTCGGTGTGCACGGTGAGGCACAGAGGCCTGCCTTAAACTAGCCCTGAAGGTGGCGCTAGAGAGCAAGGCCGGAGGACGCAGTTAAGATACAGCGCCCCACGTTCATCTCTTCTCACAGTTCACGTTTCCGAACATTCCAGAATGGTCAACTATTGTGTTAGCGTTGAGTTGCTGGCGCTAAAGTCGTCAAGATTTGGCCGTAGACGAAGGTGAGAGGTGTCTCGTTTTTTTTTTTTTTTTTTTTTTTTTCTTGACTGAAAATTCAAAAGTGTGCATGTCCCCCTTCCCTTACGAAAATATTACAGGGAATCTTTTTGCTGCTGGACAGATTGTTTTTTTTCCTTCTGGATTTATCAGGTGCTGTCACCACACTGGACCTTGTCATTCGTATTGCAGCAAAGACTGCAGGGAATCAGGGCTTCCAGAGGAACGGGCAGGTCTAATATTGGCAGATTTTCCTTATTTTGTTCATTTGTACTTGTGCGTTTTTATTTGAATAATGGGTCGTAGAGACTAGCTTCCTGCTTGTGCTGTCTTTTCACGTTAAGTCTGTAATAACGGTTTTGTCTTCGCAAGAAAGTCTCTTTCCCTCTCCCGCGTTTGAACATTTCCTCTACCGAAGCCACAGGGTGTCAATTTTTTGTGTATTTTCTACTCACAGAAATCACTGTAAGAAATCTTGAGGACATATCAGAGGTTGGGTGTGTCGAGGGGAACGGGGGCGATTTTATGAACCTGAAGCACTTACTGTAGTATAACGAGGAGCGACTCTTGTTTTCAAAGAGATGTTGTCCTCAACCGAAGCTCTTCTCGCTGTGATTTTTGAACCACACGGCTGTGTTTAACTCTCAACGTTTGTCCTGGCACACCACTCGTCCTCTGGCCGTCTCCGCAGTCTCCAGACATGTCCTGTCTCTCATCCTCTCCCTCTTTTATTGTCTGTCATCTCTGTTATTTTTTTGGTTCTATTTTTGTTGTTTTTCTTTATGTGGGACAGTCAGTCCGTTTGGTTGAGAAGTTATTGTATTGTATTTTTTTTTAACTGGGGAAAAGAGGCTTGTGCCTTTGTAAAAACAGAATAATAAAGTTTGTACTTTGTTTTTTACAACTTCCCAGTGTATTGTGTAAATATTCAATATGAGTTGTACAGTATGCTTTGCCTGCATTACACTCACGTTAGCCATAAACATTATAAAAAGCTTCGTAAAGCTCTGCTAGGTTACATATTGAGTAACAAATCATTTGAACTTTAACATTCAAAGGAATATTTTTAAATGTAAGATTGACGTGTTGCTGTGGCATTTGAATTGTGTTTGGGTACCGCATAAATAGGAAGACAAGCTCATATTGCTTTCAGGTTACTACTGGAGTGTGTTGTATGTGAGCAAACCCTGAGTATTCAAATAACATTTTACGATTTCCTCACCTCTGACCATTTAAGTTATAATTATGCTAAAAAGCTGTTTTTCTTCAGGAAAGGAGAAGTAAAGAGTGTCAAGAAGCAAACACTACAAAATAATTATTTTAATTTTCAAACAATGTTTCAGTAACTTAAAATTAGCATGTGTATCCTCACCTGGCACCAAGTTAAAAGCTCATGAAAAGTTAAGATAATTTTGGAGTGCTAAAATGTAGTTTAGTTTTAGATTTTACTTGAAACAAAATTCTTTCATTGACCTATCATTTGGTTTTTATTAATGATGATAAAATTGATTTGACTAAAAGGAATGTTGTACCCAAATCATGGAAAGCAGAGGTAAACACAGCATTTACAATTTCAGTACTTTTGTTAGCAAAATACTAAGCGAACGTAGAAGCAAGCACTTCAGCAGTGCACAAACTTACGTACAATGCGCAAAGTTATACAGAAACTTGTTTCTGCCATGGGATTAAAACTGCAATTTATTAATTCACAAATCTGACTTTCTTCCTCACGATTGAGTTTATATCTCATTATTCTGACTTTCCCCCCAGAATTGCAAGGAGTAAGAAGTTGCCTTTACCTTTTTATTGTTTTTAATTGTTTTAAGTTCTATTGTTGTTGTTTTTTTAATTCTTGAATTGCTTAAAACTACTAACCGAATGCAAGGACACCTACTCTCCAACCACTCACTAGGCTATTGCTTTCGTGTATTTGCATTGTGTTTCTGGTCTAAGTTCACAATGAGCATCTCTGGGGAATCATAGAATGTAGGAGTCATGCAGTTCATTAGTTGTAAATGATTATTATTGTTATTAAACTGCCAAATTTATAATGGATTTGCATATTTTTTTCTAAATCCCAGAACAGAAAAAGAAACAACCACCTGCCGTTTGTTTCACATTTGTCTTTTGCAAATGAATTTTTCCATGTACACTTTAGAGTGTATTCACAGATTAATGAAGGGAGTTCATTTGCCTGTGAAGTGCTGGAGTCTGCATCTGCTATGTAATGATAAGGCGTTAATCTCCACTCTCCGAGGAAACGATGATGCTGACTTTTACACCTTATTCCCCACTGTCAACTCCTGTAATCCTACCCAGCAAGACTGCCGGTGATTAACAGCACCGACTCGAGCCTGTGATCGGGTTAGTTCAAGTTCATTCAATGGGACAACAGTTTATAATGACCAACAGGCTGTTTGAAAGTATAGTAAATTCTTTGTTAATTGCTTTTTTGATCAAATTCATCATGACTTAAAAAAAAAAAAAAAGTGGAATGCCGTGTCAAATAGTGTTGTCTTGTCATACCTCTTGTACAACATTCCTTCTCAGTTGCCAAAATCAACACCAGCTGAAGTACCAATGCGCTCTTGTGCGCGAGATGACCGCACACCCTTGATTTGACGTCACTGCCTTGACGGCTTTGCTAAAAGAGACAGTCAGCTGCTCTGGTGCACCCTTTTCTGACACCTATGGCACCAGCCCCCTCCATGTAGTCCCGTCTGTAAGTCCACCCTCTTGCTAGCGCCCTCTGACCTTCTCAGCACAGTATATATAGCCAGAGAGTCTACCAGAGGTCTCCTGGCAGCCAACATGAAGGTCTTAGTCTCGCTCTGCATCTTTGTGCCCCTGCTGGCACTGGCCACAGCAGGTAAGAGCATTTTACTGTTTGCATTAATTCAATAATACGGACCTGAGATGAGGTTTACTTTGTGAAGTCGTCTGTAGAACACAGTACCACTTCCCGCCTAGTGGTTTGAAAAGTTTTAGCGGGAAAACTCTTGGATTCAAAGAGTGGTTGATACTGAAAGTCAAAAGCATGTTAAGGTTGTTCTTGTTGCACAATATATTAGTCATTTCGATATGAAACTATAGGATGTTTGAATGAGTTAGACATGGCAGCGTTCATGAAAATGGTGCCTTGAAACTGTGACGGTCACCAGCAGGAGATGGGCCATGTCACCATATGCTGAGCTATTTAAACCCACAGTGTTCAATAATAACTCTGGGCAAGGATGAGTTATCTTAGGACTTGGCATGTGCAGTTTAATAAAAAGATGTCTGAATGCTAAACGAATCCTTTATCATTTAAATTTTACGATATGTATTCCAGTTTAAGCTTGTAGAATCTCTGAGTAGCTGACTGTGTCATAGTGGGACAAACGTCAGGGGGTTTATTTTCGTTCGGTTGACATTGTAGCCCATGCATTGTGTGTCAGCTGTCATGAGGCATGGCATCAGCTTATGGAAAGAGCTAGAGCCTTGGGACGACTGTTAACCAGTCGCTATGCTCCTGTTTCCAACTCTTCTTGAGTCCCGAGACGTACCATATGAAAATTTCAGAGGTTTGATTGGGGGTTCAGCTGGTGTATATATATAATGTTTGAGGTGCCTGTATTCACGTTGCTTTTATTGATTCGCCGGTGTGAGACAACTAAATCTAATCATTCTATTTCATCCAAGAATGTCTTTCCTTTTAAACCCATGCTCTTAAAAATAAAGGTTCTTATCAATGATTCCATGAAGAAACTTTAACATCCATGGAACCATTCCATTACACAAAAGTTTCTTTGTAGAAGAATATTATAGAAGAATATTACATTTTCTCTAAAAAAAATTTAAGAACTTCTTTTTCTGCAGTAGAGTACATTAGAATTAGAAAGTTCTTTTTAGAACTTTTTACCGAAAGGTTCTTTGGGGCACCCAAAAACAGCAATGCAATGAAAGTTCCAGTTTAGAAACTTTTATTTTTAAGAGTGTCAGCTATGAAAGTCCAGCTACTCCGGCTTTGGATGTGATTTCCGAGGGCTCTGGCAGCCGCCGTTACCCTTGTTCCGTCCTTGGGCACTTCTCGGGCCCGGCGTGGGCCTTTGTGGACACGGGCTGCCGTCAGGTGTCTAAGATTGGAAGTTGTCCTGTAACCGGACACTGTCTACTATAGATTCCCCCATCGTCCTCTTCCTCTCTCCCCTCCCCTCCTGTCCGTGCTTGTCTTTGGATCCAGCGTGCAGCTGCTGTCACCCTGACACAATCGCAATTTATTTATTCCCAGCCACTGGCTATATAAGGACATGCATTATCTCAGCAGGAGGAGCCGTGGCGATCTATGCCAGTCTTGCTGTGTCGTTAGTGTGTGTACAACTAGAGAACTTAAGTGCTAGTTGCCTCAAATGGACAAAAATGTGGCTGAGTAGATGATGTGTAGTGCCATTGTTGAATGATAGTTGAAGTTGGTGCATACGATTCTAAGCTTTTTCAATCTGATCATGGGCAGATAAAAACTGAGGCTTTAAGAATTTTCCATGAGACTTGGCCATCTTCACGTTCATTACTGGCATCTAAGGTTACATGAAGAACCTTTAACATCCATGGAACCTTTCCAATCCAAAGGGTTCTCAATAGTGGGAGAAGGTTATTTAGTTTTTAAAATGTTCTTCATTGTTCTTTGAAGAAATGTTCTGAAAAATAAAATGAAAGGTACTTTAGGGAACAAAAAAAATCTTTCTCTGTGGCATCACTGTGAAAATCTGCTTTTGAACCTTTATTTTTAAGAGTGTTGTTGTCATATATCCCATGGTTTGATACTGTCTTTCACTATGTAAATCCATTAACAAGTATCATGATTTTGGTGTGGGTTCTTCTTAAGAGTTTGGGGCATGGCTTCATTTGTCAAAAAATAATCTGGGTCCAGTTGCCTTGTAGTAGGCCAAAGGTTTTATGTCCTTGTGACCTCGCATCTGTTCGCCTTCCTTACCTTCCTCCTGTTTAGCCACATCAAAATGTCTTCTAGCCTAGGTGACGAGTTTTCTTATCTTGCATATTAGGATGCTCCTTAAAGACATTTTGCCTGCATGGGGTTTGATAGCTAAAATAACTGATTTAAAACATCAACCCTGATTGGAACAACTCTCAAGCCAAGGTTAAATTTTCCATATCATGAGCTTTGATGCAAATCCTGTAAAAAAATAAAGGTTCCAATTGGGTTTTTTTTTACAGTGATGTCATAGAAGATCCATTTTGGGTTCCTAAAAGATCCTTTCAGTGAGCAGTTCTTAAAAGAGCCATTTTTTTCTTAGTGGAAAGAACATTTTAAAAGAATCTTTTTCCACAATAAAGAACCTTTATGGAATAAAAAGATTGCATGGATGTTAAGGTTCTTCATGGAACCATCGATGCCAATAAAGAACCTTAATTTTTAAGAGTGAACCATGAGTAGCTGAGGAAGTTGTCCTTATTGACTACACATTTGATATGGGTACTCGCCGTGAGTAAGGGCTCTCCCCACCTTTCAGCAATGTCATACAGCAGGCATGCGGTGCCCCTGCTCTTTAGGGACTTCCCTCTGCTAGGAATTGTGGGACGGGCAGCCAAATGCTTATTCCATAAAAAGGCCAATGCGATGTGGCTTTACAGAAACTAGTCATGCTTTCAATCCCTTTTACCCCCTCGGTTCCATGTGATGTTCTAACTCTGATACCTATGATTCCTTTGTGGAATTACCACCCGGATATGATCCTGGCTCTCGGATTCAAAAATGTGTCACACAAGGCACTGCCATTTTGTGTCAAGCTATTAAAAGCTTTGAAGTAACAAGCTAAAAACAGTGCATGGGAACTTCTGGAATCCTTTTCTACTACAAAATATTGCTGTAATATTTTGATCAGTTTTGATCGTCATTTAGATTTATCGCTTCTGTTGATTTTAGTGTGTGTACTGATTTTAGTGACGTTAACTATTGAGGAGATGTAGTATCTTCATTAACTGCTAATTTTGGAAGTTTAGAATCACACCTCTGATTGACAGAAAAAGGCCAGCTTTTCCGCCCCCCCGGAGGCATGATCCATTGTGGAGCTATTTGTGTCATCAAGTGAGACCAGAACCTTGGCACCTGTTGCTATTTATGTCTCTGTGATTTGCCCCGTGGATAGATTAGGCAGACAGACAGATTAACATTTGCAGGTATGCTTTGTTTTATATTTGATTTATTTTTTTAATTATAAAATATATATTACAGGTGTATATTTTATATATGTATATAAATATCGTTTTATGCTGAATATTTCATATTTTCTATTATAATTTATTATTATAATTGTGCTATATATGTGTGTGTATGTGTGTGTATGTATGTGTGTATATATATATATATATATATATATATATATATATATATATATATACACACACACACACACACATATTTTATTCTTTTTTTACATATGCATTTATTTTGCATATGTAATTTTATAGAATATTAATATTATGATCACACAGTGTATCGAAATACCATGGTTTTGCCGTTTTATACCATCATTGTACTGCACTTTTTTTGTAAGGACTGATATAGATGCATTGATTAACAACATTTGCACATATGCTTTGCAGTATTTTTATTTATTTATAAAATTATTATTATTATTTTTTTAGTATGGTACTTTTTTGTAAGGGCTGATATAGATAGATTATTAACAACATTTGCAGCTATGCTTTGCAGTATTTTTATTTATTTGTTAGTTTTAATTCAAATTTAATTAATTTTATGCAGTATTTAATTTATAGATGTAATTTTATACTATATTAAAATTGTAAGTGTACTGATACATATCAAAAGACCCTGGTATTGCCATTTTTTTAGTATGGTACTTTTTTTGTAAGGACTCTAAGTTTTTTGTGAAGTTTAGCTGCTGTGTAATGCAATACATTTAATCCCACAGCAGCTTTGTTCACTTGGAAATCCCTTGGCCCGCTGTAAAGGTTGAGTGCGCTCTCCCTCGCTGCCGGTAAATCCTGCGGGTTCAGACGGGCTCAAGACTCACCTAATCATGCTCCCATTAATTCAATTTACCTCCTGAATCCGCCAGCACAACATGATCAGGGGCTTTTACCCAATACACAGAGGAAAACACACCTATGGGCCGCTGGAACTAAACTAGATCATTTGCATGAAAGTTGCTAGTTAGAAAATGAATGCATTTGTGTATTTATTACCTACTATCAGAAGTCTAAACGATCACCTGCAGCTTTTCAAGGATCTCCATCTGTGTTTATGCAATCATAAACATCGAGAGAGCCGTTATTTAAACACCTGTAAAGTCAGCAGATGATACTAAACCGTGTTTCCTCACAAAAGCGCACGTGTGTATTTGACCAATAAGCCGCAGTCCGATGGCATTCCGGCGGCATGAGCTATAGCAACAGCTGTGTTTTTTCCAAAGCCTCTGTTGCTATGCGACAGGCTCATTGGATGTCCGCAGACCCAGCGACAGATGCTGCTGGTTTGCGTATTGGTCCTTCCAGTGCGTACAGGGTTAAATTAAAGCTAACCCCCTGGACTGACATTGTGCTCGCCTGAAGCGGATATATTTGTAATTGTGTTGGTGCTATATTAGTGCTGGAGCTGTTGTCGTTGTATACTGTGCACCCTGAGGGCACTGAGTTTCGTCATGTGACTCCTTGATGCCCTTTGTGACGATATTTCATAGATTTGATGCTGCGTGGATTTAAACTTGGCCCGCTTGAGTAGAGATTACACAGCCGCTAATGTCCTCCTCCTTAGGACTAAGGTGGTCTTTACAGTCAGCTAGTCTGCAAGGTGAGGGGAGTTAGAGATTTCTGCAGTGGAATGTATTTATTTATTTATTTATTTATTTATTTAAAAGTAAATGGTAATTGTGAGTTTAAAGTAAATTTGCAGTAACAAAAGATACTAATAACTGTTAAATAATTTATATATTAGAATGACATACACTAACTATAAAAATGTAAAATGGAAATGTAAAATATTAAAATATTACTGTAAAGTTTTGGCATCCACATATGCCAACTTTTTACTATAAATAAATGAAAAAAAAATTGTTTATTATATAATGTTAAGCTATAAAATATATAAAATATTATTATTATAATATATTATTGTTGTCGTTGTTATTTTTATAAATATATATTATCTTATATAACTAACATATAATATATTAGTATCTGTTTGTTAAAATGTTCTGTATTTAAATTCAAAAGTTCAAAAAGCATATATATGGAGAAAGAACGGATTTGACGGATTCTGAATTAGGTGTTCATACAGATTATTTAGTCATTGTTTTTATTTATGTTTTGTTTTGTATATGTAGGAAAGTGTAAAGAATGTATTAAGACAAGATCGAGATGACAGAATTATGAAGTTAATTTGATGACTATTATTATTGATTATTGTTATCAATGCGGAGCGGAGAAGGGGTAGGATTAAATAAGATTATGCTGCTTCCTATTCATTTTCAGACATGTATAAGTTAAAATTGTTTTATATTGATTTGTATTGTGTTTATTAGTTTTTATTGTATTTATTTTACCTGTTCGAAATAGTCTCAAACCAAACCAAATTATGCATTAAACATGTTTCCATAATTAGCCGAATTCATACCATTTTCCTTAACATTTAATTATACTTTTTTATTTTAACATTTGTTTGTTTGTTTGTTTTTGTTTATTTAAAATGTTTTCCCATATATTTTTTTAACCATGGTATTTTACAAATTAACATTTATTTATTTATTTTCAGATATAAACAGATTTCCATACATAATCATACCATTTTTAAAAAATATTTTATTTATATGGTTTTCTTTTATCATTTGTTTATTTGGTGTTTATTTCAAACATATTTTTTCCATATATTAATACATTTTTACCATGACTGACTTTCTCTATTGATTTATTTATTCATTCATTCATTTTTTTTTTTTATACTTTGTATATACATTTATGCAAAACCTTTCCATTCCTTTTTTAACATTTATTGTACTACTAACTTGTAACTTTATTTATTTATTTATTTTTACATTGCACTAAGTGTGTCTTTATCTGTGTGTTTCATACTAGGACTTTTCTATATCATCACATTAGCAGTTAAAAACCCCACATAGTTCACAGTTCCTCCATTTAAACTGCACACCTCGCCGCTAACCTTTCGCCGTTTTAGCGCCGTGCTGAGCTCAACGTTACAGGGCTGTATTTTTAGCAGCTTGACTTGGCTCGTGTCGGCTGAGCACTTGTATGCTTTAACTAGCACGTTGTGTCATCACAACAGGCCTGCAGTCTCTGCACTGAAAGCCCATCTGCTCTCAACAATATGGCATTGCGTTCGGTGAGGCGAGTCCTCAGCAGGCTGGAGAAACGTGTCAACACTGAGGTGTACAATTTGACCGCAGCGAGCCATTGTAAAGTCTACAAAAGCTGAAATATATAAAAAAAAGATCACAAAGGGCAGCTGTGGAAAATGTGAAGTTGTTTTGTTAGCCACCTCTGTTGGAAAATTCAGCTTTGGATAGTCACTTTTACGTGGTTTCTAGCTAGTCCACACCGGTTTATGTTAGCTAACTCAGTCAAAAAAAAAATTTCTTAATATAAATGAATACTTTTATTCAGCATAGATGCATTAAATTGTTTAAAAGTGACATTACAGAAGGTTTCTGTTTAAAATATTATTTTTTTTTACTTTTTGTCCATCAAATGAAGTCTGAATAAAAAGTTTGCTTAAAAATATGAAGCAGCACAACATTTCTTGAGCACCAAATCACATTAGAGTGATTTCTGAAGGATCATGTGACACTGAAGACTGGAGTAATGATGCTGAAAATTCAGTTTTGATCACAGGAATAAATTACATTTTAAAACATATTCAAATAGAAAACAGTTATTTTGAATTGTAATAATATTTCACAATATTATTGTTTTACTGTGTTTTTGATCAAATAAATTAAGCCTTGGTAAGCAGAAAAGACTTCTTTTAAAAAATATTCATAAGTTTATCAATATTTATTTATTTGTGCGTTTGTTTATTTGCTGTTTATGTATTTAAAATATTTTTTGCCATATTTTAACATATTTTTAGCATGGCTTAAACAAACAAACAAATAAACAACAACAAAAAAGCTTAGCACATTTTTACATTTATTTAGAACAAGAATTTGTCAAATTAAAAGTTTTGTCTTGACAAACTTTGCTTTTCTAGTTAAAAATTTGTCTAGTTAAAAACAAGTCATCTGAGTTCTTCCTTGCATTATAATTCCAATAGCAATTCAGTTCAGTTCAATTCAGATTCACTCATTCATAGCAAACAACTTGAACACATGGCTGGTTTGATCAGCCTGAGTTGAACTCTATAGGTGTATCCTGGTAAGATGTAAACAGATGCTGGGCTCTTCAGAAACCTGGCTGGCCCACATTCGCAGATGGTTTTTACGTTTGTGCTGATGCAGGTTGATTAAGCATATATTACTTGCTGTCAGTTATTTCCGTCGGCAGCCAGCGAGGAAGGCTAACGGATGTCTAAGCAAGTTTCAGATAGGCAAATAAATGCCAATGGACACCTGAGAACCAAATAAATACGCCGTTTAGCTGTATGGGCCACTAGGGGGATTGTGAGAAGGGATGACAGATGAGCTGGACTGCATGTAAACGAGCCAAACTTCACTTCTAGAGCTTTCCAGGCAAGCTGCATAGCAGCAATTTGAAACCTTTTTTTTTTTTTTTTTTTGAAAAAAAGAGTAAGTTTTAGTAAGATTTTTTAAAATGTTTTTGTCTCTTAAGCCCCTTCTGCTCACCAAAGCTGTATTTATTTGATAAAAAAAAATACAGTAAAATCAGTATTATTGTGAAATATTTTTACAATATGGAATAACTCCTTTGTATTGGAATTTATTTTAAAAATGTAATTTATTACTGTGATGCAAAGCTGAATTTTCAGCATCTTTACTCCAGTCCTCAGTGTCACATGATCCTTCAGAACTCACTCTAATATGATGATGTGCTGCTCAAGAAACATTTCTGATTATTATCAATGTTGAAAACAGTTGTGCTGCTTCATATTTTTGTGAAAACAAAAGAAGTTAGAACATTATAAATGTTTACTGCCACTTTTAATCAATTTAAATGTCTTCTTGATGCCAGCACATCAACTCATACTCCAGCTTCAAAAAGATATGATATGATAAAATATGGTACTTCAAAAGATACCATAGTACATAATATGCAGTACTAGGATTTTTAGGCACAACTGCATTCTGAGGTGAATCTTCATGTGTTTGTGCTGGTAAACATGCACAGAAAACAGTATAAAACAGCAGCGATACAGTGTGTTGTTGGGTGCATAATGGCAGCTGCCCACTGCTGGATATATTTAGGGTCTGTTATCTCTCTTATCAGCATATAATCCAACCATTTGGTAGCCATGTGTCCATCATTGAAGCTCCAGCATGTTATGAAACCAGGGAGTCCCCATATACACCAACACCGCTGTGTTATGAAACCAAGGCTACATTACACTTGACCACTGGTTTTATTTTTAGATTTGATACTCTAAAATAAGCCAGATCAAAGTCAAAAACGTTTACGTTGCTACAGAAAAGATTCAAATAAGTGCAGTTCTGAACTTTCTATTCATCAGCAAATCCTGAAACAACGCATGACGTTTTCCGCAAAAATATGAAGCTGCACAACTGTTTTCAACATTGACAATAAGAAGTAACGTTTCTTGAGCAACAGATAATGGTTTGATTTTATTTATAGATTTGATACTCTAGAACAAGACTGACCAAATTGTCAAAACAAAACGGAAATGTAATGATAAACAGGATACATAATGAATGTTATTGTGTTTTATTGTCTCCTTCCTCCAAAAGAGATGTCGTGCTGTTAATATATGAGGAACCTGTAATGAATGGCAGCGCTGCTAAATATAAATGTGGAGGCACAGTGTCTTCTCATTAGGCTCCATTTATGTCTTCGGTCTTGATAACAGCAGCCTGGCAGGAACGCCCTGAGGCATTGTGGGTAAATATCTATGAACAGAGGGGGAAAGATGGTGGTATGAAGATCAATAGTCTGACATTAACAGTACAACAGTGCCCTGATGAGAAGTGTGCTAGACAAATGTCGACAGCAAATAACTGTATTCATAGCAGCTAAGATAAGGCAAGCATTAGGCACGTGAACTAACTATTACAGACATAAATGCTAACTCAAATTAGGGATTTTAACACTGTGCCTAACCGCCCCGGTTTATCGTCACTGTAAACCCGGGTAACTCTGGGTAAAGTAATGTTTCACTTGTAATTTAGATGCAGTATTATCACCACTTACCTGTGGTTATGGAACAGCCTTTTGCATTTTTAACCCGCTTTGCTTTGGTACCAAACATGTACAGTGTGAAACAAAGCCCTGTTAGATTAGGACTAGTTGCTTAGCAACAGATACCCAATCACGTGCCTCATGGGCCACGCACACACTGCAAGTTTATTCGGGAGTGACTGTAAGTTCACTACAGTCACTCCCGCACTTATAACCATAGCAACATTTTGCGTCTTGGTGGAGTGAATAAAAATTTAGCCGTTTGTTACTTATCTGCCATTCTTTGGTTAAAGACTCTTTTTGTCCGTCGATTTTAACTAAACTACCGCTGATAGACGTGCTGTTACACGATAGACGTGTTAGTCATGTTGTTTGGTCTTAGCTCACATAGCCAAAGGCTATAGAATACCCAAGAAGTGTCTTAAAGAGACTTTGATATAGCTAGACATTTTATGGAGTTAATAAAATAGTTTGTTGTGGATATGAGATGTATTTATTTATTTTTTATTAATTTTTTTTTGGTGTTATAAAACAAAGCATTTGGGTGTTTTAGTGTTTTTTGTACTTGTACTTGTTTGTTGTTTTTTTTCCTGTAAAGATCTGGCAACATTGACACTTTACCGCAGGCCTCCCGAGCGCAACTAGCCTCGTGTCAGAAATGTGCTAAGGCTAACTTCTTTCACTGTTATTTTTTGCATCTCACATACAAACGAAGACGTTTAAATACGTCATTAACAACTAGTTGTTCAGTTCAGTTACGTAACGTTACACACTGCGTAGAATTTCTGTAAATCTTTTTTTTTTTTTTTTTTTT
>JAFVLL020033499.1:0-11394 GCA_021397915.2 Tor tambroides | reverse complement strand
TGAATTAGCTATCAACAAAGGAGAAAAACAGAAGGAAAACATCAACTTACCTTGACGAGTGATATTGCCATAAAATCTGTAAGGAAAGAAAAAAACGGTACAATTCCGTACTATTGAATGTAAACTAAACTGTGGTCATTATACACTGAGTGTGAGATACAAAATTGTTTTTTTATTTTTTTTATTTCTGTGGTCATTGTTAAAATATAATCTTTTCTAATTCTTACCTCAACCCCCGTATGTGGTTCACTGCTGTCGCATCATCTCTCTCCTTGGACGAACCTAGACTGCTGAACTTACTGGTCCATTGATAAAATAACTTGCAAGATATTCGGGTGTCACGGGTTACAATTGCACTTAGGAAAATTGTCAACAGTTTTAATGAGTTGAGGGGAGGGGGCTGAGGTGTTCATGGTTTCAGAGGGGGACAGGGAGATTGGAGTTAAGAGCTCTCACAGCCTGGGGGAAAAAGCTGTTGAGCAATCTGACAGAGCGAGCTTTGATACTCCAGTACCTTCTACCTGATGGCAGGAGCTGGAAGAGGTTGTGGGTGGGGTCCTTCACGATGCTGGAAGCCTTGTGCAGCGCCTTTAGTCCTGGACTAATGACATAAGCACTAACATCTATCTAGGCTCGGACAGGGGTTGCTTAAGAAGATGTGAGTCAGTTGAACAATTAACAGATTTATTGCCAGAAACAACAATGTAACAGACACAGCCTTAACTGGGTATATAAACAATGAAATAAAACGAAGAGCTCTTCAAAATAAGAAATAACAAAAACAAAATCAACAGAAACCGTTTAAATTGAGTTCTTTGTCCTTGAATATATAGGTCTGAGTCCAAAGAATAGTTCTTTAAACCAGTGTGTGCATAGATTCCAAAAGCAATCAGTTCCTTGAATGAGTGTATGGATTCAGAACAAAAGGGAAGTTCCGCTCCTCGAATGTAGGTACGTTGAGTGCACTAAGTATTCCTACCAGTGTAGGTGAACAAGGTTGATGCTCTTATCTAGTGTTTCGATGGACAAATCAAGCCAATCAGGCTCGCTCTATAACGAATCTCGTGGCTGGCCACACCACTTTCACAATCGTCACAGTCTCACCGGGCTGGGCTCGCCATCTCCACTTCTTCCGATACCTCAAAAAAACAATCTACACAAAGCATAGAAAAAATAAATGTTCTGTTCTTAACATGAGACCTCATTAACTTCTTTTCTGTCTTTCAAAGTACAATCAGTGTAACCAATTACTATAGATGCACAGATTACATAAGCAACTGTATTTTTTATAAACGTGCTTCCAAAATAAAATGAATTACATAAATTAAAACAAAGATGTTAACATCACTAACACAGTGGTTTGCATTTGTTCTTCTCTAAAACATCTTTTTAATGTTCACATTAGCATGAAATTAAATTGCATTATTCCCTTTTAACTTATTCAAAATACCATGTACAACTCAAAATAAATACACTTGTAATGCATCCGCTTTATAACCCCTTTACAATCACTATTTTGCTTGAAACAAGTCACTCAGATCCATTATGCAGCACCAGCAGGTCACCTCTAACATTAAACCTGGCGTGCATGAAAGTAAAAGTGTGCACATTGTCGTAACCGACATTGGTATGTAGTATCATAGTTATGCGAACAATCAAAGTTGGCTTAAACATTGAATTCTCGGATACTCCGATTGGTTTTGTAAGGAAAATGTCTCTTTAAACAAGCATACACCACTACTTTATCCCATTTAGAAGCTAGCCAGAACAGAACTAGCAAAATGCGGCTCACTCACCGGAGATTAACCAAAGTTGACCAACAGTGCTTCATTCGATGTTCAAGTGGAATCTAAGAAGTAAAAAACAGTAATTAAATTCAATGATGAAACTCAGGATTTAAAGCTAATTTGCTATAGTTTAATACAAAAACTCACGAGCTCATCTGCATGCACGTTTCTGGAAGATTCATCAACATGAAAAAGTGATTCTTGCTTACGCTACGCTCCACTCTACTAGGAGGAGTAGAGCGCCCTCTATAGGAGAATATATACTACTACCTCTGACTTGGTATCCCTAATTTTATAGGGGTTACACTTGTTAGAGCATCGTGAAAGGAAAATGTCCAGGATGGAGGGGAGAGGGGCACCAATGATCTTTGCGGCAATGTTCACTGTCCGTTGTAGGGTCTTGCGGTCAGCAGCACTGCAGTTCCCGTACCAGACAGTGATGCAGCTGGTCAGCACACTCTCAATGGTGCCCCTGTAGAAAGTGGTGAGGATGGGTGGAGGGAGACTTGCCCTTTTCAGCCGGCGGAGAAAGTGGAGGCGCTGTTGTCCCTCCTTGTTGAGAGATGGGACGTTGGTGGTCCAGGTGAGATCCTCTGTGATGTGCACCCCCAGGAATTTAGTGCTGCCGACTTCTCTCCACGGTTGAGCCGTCGATGGTCAGTGGGAGGTGGTCAACAGGGTTTCTCATGAAGTCCATCACAACCTCTTTTGTCTTACCCACATTGAGGGACAGGTTGTTGGCACCACACCATTCAGCCAGTTGTGCCACTTCCTCTCTGTAATGCGTTTCATCGTTGTTGCTGATGAGGCCTACCACCGTTGTGTCATCAGCAAACTTGATGTGGTTGGAGCTGGACTTGACAGTGCAGTCATGGGTCAGCAGCATGAAGAGCAGCGGGCTGAGCACACAGCCTTGTGGTGCACCTGTGCTCAGTGTGGTAGTGCTGGAGGTGTTGCGGCCGACACGGACTGACTGAGGTCTTGCAGTTAAAAAGTCCAGGATCCAATTACAGAGGGAGGTGTTTAGGCCCAGCAGGTTTAGTTTGTGGATGAGCTGTTGTGGGATTGTGTTGAATGCTGAGCTGAAGTCGATGAACAGCGTTCTTACATAAGAGTCTTTCTGTTCCAGGTGAGTAAGAGCTAGGTGGAGAGTGGTGGATATTGCATCTTCCGTTGAACGGTTTGGACGGTATGCAAACTGGAATGGGTCCAGCGTGTTTGGGAGACTGGACTTGATGTGATGCATGACTAACCTCTCAAAGCACTTCATCATGATTGGGGTCAGTGCTATGGGACGATAGTCATTCAGACAGGACACAGGTGACTTCTTTGGTACTGGAATTATGGAGGTGGATTTGAGACACGTGGGGACGACTGCCTGGCTCACCAAGGTGTTGAAGATGTCTGAAGATGTCTGTCAGGACATCCGTCAGCTGTGCAGCACAGTCTTTTCGTGCACCCGCAGCCTTTCGTGGGTTAATCCTGGATGGGGTCTTCCTTACATCGGCTGGAGAGAGACAGAGTACCTGGTCATTTGGAGATGCGAGTAGTTTCTGTGCAGGTGTGTTGTTCTGTATCTCAAATCGTGAGTAGAAGTGGTTGAGTGCATCTGGTAAGGATGTGTCATCGTCACTGGGGGCTTGTAATCAGTGATGGTCTGAATGGCTTGCCACAGGGTCCGAGTGTCCTTACTGTCGCTGAAGTTATTGTTTATTTTTTTAGCATACTGATGTTTTGCCGCCTTGATGCCATGAGACAGATTGGCTCTTGTTAAATTGTTCTTCATGTTAAATAGTGGTACAGTGTTTTCCTTATAATGGTTTTCTATGGGGAAACTAAGTAGATTGCGTTCATATTCCAGCCTCAACAATGTAAACAATGCATCATTAATATGGTGATTACTGAATTTGATCTTTTAATATTACTGTTTTAAATATATTAAGGCATTTTAAGTGTTTCTACGACGTTTTGTCGCACCGTTTAACGATTAAAATATTGCCGCGGATGCTTAATATGGATTGCAAATGGCCAAAAGTTGCATATTGTTCACATACCTTTATTTTATTCTTTTGAGAGGTGATCTAAACATTTGCGGTTGTTAAACAGATGGAAAATTGACAGGTTTGTCCTGCAGTTCTATGAATGTTTTGCCCTGTAGGTCTTCGAGCCGGTCACGTGACTGAAAACTATGAATGGATGATGGGAGATGTAGTCCAGAGTAACATACAACAGTCTGTGTAATGTGAAAGTCAATACAATGGGAGGGCGACCTCTGGTGGCAAGCGCACTGAAGACCACAGACAGGATCTGTGACAGGCCAGTGTTGGGAGTAACTAGTTAATTATGTAATTTAATTACAATACAATAAATAATTTAATTCATTTAATTACAAAGTAAATGTAACAGTAATTTGTTACAGTTACTGAGAAAAATGTGTAATTAAATTACAGTTACTTGTGAAAATGTTAAAGATTACAAATACGGTTACGTCTGAATATTTTCTTTAAAAACCTACGATATGTTAAATAATATTAATTTGTTGCTTTGGACCCATAGAGTATTCGAGACCTATATTCAAAACATTCCTAACAAATTACCTAGTCTGCTAGCTACCTTTACCAGACACACTTCTATTTATGAACCCTTTAACAGAAAATATATAGCTCACATTTTTCCTCCTTGAATAAGGTTGGTAATGTCGGATCTAATATAACTTAGTTATAACTTAAGTTATTTTAGCATTGTAGCATACAGTATAAAGACTCAAAGTCATCGAATTGTGAAATTCACTAACAGACTCCTCTGGCCAAAGCAATTTTACCACTAAGTTAACCAATTTTAATTGTGATTGTCGTTTGTACAATCAGTGTTTAGACTGCTGTGTGATTCAACTGAAAAGTGACTTATGATTTGAATGATGACAATCTGCTGCAGTTTCGTTTCGAAAAATAAAACCTATTTTCTTGAGTTTGAAATTTTTTTTTCTTGTGATGAACGTTAACCTAACGTGCCACCTAGTAGAAAAATCTCTCAATTAGTTTGTCCTATTTTGTCTTGCAAAATCGAGCTGTTATCTACGAAACACCCCAATTGGTCATTGAGTCTAAACAATGTTTTAGATGGAATGTAACTAAAAAAACAATAGCATTGAATATTATGACAGCTACACTGAGGGAGTCTGTTTAGATTTGGCAGCATTTGTTTCTGTTATTGACAAATAAATATTAGGCCTTATATTGTATGTTTTCTCTTCACACACACACACACACACACACACAGTGGTAAAAATAATACTATGCAAATTTTTATGATTTTTATAATCCGTAAGAAGAAAAATCATGATTTTTTTTAATTTTTTTATAACAGTATAATGACCTAAAATTGTGTTTTCTAGAGGAAACATCCAAAAACGTTTTTGATGCAAGACACAATATTGAGTCAGTCTGATGCGATGGAAGGTGCATCAGCAAGCTCATCTACCCCTGCGGCTACACAACCCCCTTTGAATAGTGATGGGAAGTTCGGATCATTTTACCGACTCAGACCTTTGAGTCTCATTCAGCAAAATGAATGAATCTTTTGAGTCATTTCGTTCATTTTAGCAAAATATAATTAAAATGTTATTTTAACTTTCCTAACTTGTCTACTACTTACACAAACGCTGATCACACTACAAACAATCCAAAGCTATAATGCAATAAGAAACAGAAGACCCAGGTAAACAATGAATTAATCTTTTATGATTAGCTCACCTCACCTCTTATCTGACAAGTCTTCTGGTTTGAGTCGTTCGTTCATCACGTGACAGCCCCATAAGCTTAACCAATGCAGTCTGAGCCGGAAAGAGAATTGATTAGTTCATCTCTCGAGTCTTCGGGTTTGAGTCGTTCTCATACTGCATTGGTTAAAGCTGATGAACGAACGACTCAAACCCAAAGACTCGAAACAGGTGAACTAATTCCAGTACAGAGCCTATAGGATGTTGTGCATGCGCGATTGAACGAATCACTCCCGGAGATGACTCATTCCTCCCGATTCACAAAGATTCGTTCAAAATGAACGAATCATTCAAGAACGACCCATCACTAGGGTCCATGCATTTGTGGATTGTCAGCGTCTTGACGTTAGAAATGTTTTAAAATGCACAAACGCTTGCAGCAATCCACAAATACACAGCGACCAATCCACAAATGAATGCAGCGATTTACAAATGCACAGGACACGATTCACAAATGAATGCCTGGCAAAGTTGTGTTTGTGACATAAAAAGATGCATTTTAACTTACCCCACCATAAAACACTGAAATAAAGTTAAATCTCTGAAGTACAAACTAGTATTTTAAAGTGATATTACGCAACTGATTTAGTTCATCATATGTAGTTTATTTAATAGGGACAGTGTACAAGTGCACCAAATCCTTCTCTGATAAGAACTAGAAGATGTTTTTCATCAAATTATAAAAAATTTATAGAATCTTTTGACTAAAATGTTTATTAGTTTCAGTGACATTTATTCCTTCATTCTAATTCGCAATCGTGCAGGAAAAAAAGTCCGGCGTTTAGAGGTGAGTGAACACAATGGCCAATCACAGGTGTTCAAGAAATCAACGGATATGTCTGTGATTGGCTACATTGCTCAGCGCTATGAAAACACATTGTAAAGAATCTGCTTTCCAGAGCGCTAACAAAAATATTCACTGGAGCCTTTACCAAATGTGACCCTGGACCACAAAACCAGTCTTAAGTCGCTGGGGTATATTTGTAGCAATAGCCAACAATACATTGTATGAGTTAAAATTATCCATTTTTCTTTTATGCCAAAAATCATTAGGATATTAAGTAAAGATCATGTTCCATGAAGATATTTTGTAAATTTCTTACCATAAATATCAAAACTTAATTTTTGATTAGTAATATGCATTGCTAAGAACTTCATTTGGACAACTTTAAAGGCGATTTTCTCAATATTTAGATTTTCTTGCACCCTCAGATTCCAGATTTTCAAATAGTTGTATCTCGGCCAAATATTGTCTGATCCTAACAAACCATACATCAGTGGAAAGATTATTTATTCAGCTTTCAGATACTGTAGAAATCTCAATTTCGAAAAACTGACACTTAAGACTGGTTTTGTGGTCCAGGGTCACAAATTTGTTCCGCCAATATCCTATTATTATAGGTTTAACTGAGGGTGCTTTCGACTGAGTGAGAAAATGGATGTGTGGCGTGAGAAAAGTGTCAACTGCGTGAGTCTCACACTGAATGCGTGAGAGTTGGCAGCCCGCCCTATAAGACTTATTTCAGGTTTTTAATATTAAATAAATTTACGAAGTTATGACAGTTGTTTTTGCTTTGTCAAAATGGTGCATGGAGTGTGGATTGATGTGGAAATTAAGTAATTTAAAGCAGTTTAATATAAGACAGCAACATAACTAAACGTGAAAAAAATGAAGGGGTATGAATACTTTCGCAAGGCTATATATGTACATAAGCAAATTCTTACTAAAGATGAGGTTGAATTAGCTAAAATTCAATCTCAACTGTATTTGATCCACCTTGATCTAGGTAAAGGTGCTTTTATTCATTCAAGGGAAAAATGGCTAGAAAAATATAATCTATTTTCTTCTCTAGAGAAAAGAAATCTTACAAGGAATACTTTAGCTACATTAAATATTAATGGAAGCCCTTGTACAGACCGTAAAAAATTCAGATTTTGTTTCTTCCTTTTATAGTTATTTATATAACTTTAAATTTGATCTATTTAATTGTGAAAATTTCATTCAAATAATTCATCAGAACATTCCTACAATTCATAAATTTCACGATTCATGTGATTCAAACATTCTTGAGATTAAAGATGCCCTTCTTAGAATGAAAAAAGGGAAAGCACCTGGTACAGACGGGCTGATCGTAGAATTTTATTTACATTTTTTGGAGCAAATTTGTAATATTTTTCTATAATATGTACATTGAATGTATTAATAGTGGTGAAATATCTACTACTATTAAAGAGGGAGTCATTTCGTTAATTGCTAAACCTGATAAAGACCCACATCTTATAAAAACTTGGAGGCTGATCTCTCTTCTAACAACTAACGATATTCTAACGATCTCTCTTCTAAAAGGTTGCCACATAACTGATAATATTAGGCTAGTGCTTGACCTTTTTAGACTATGCTGAGAATGTAGAAGATGACACTATCATTTTTTTATTTTATTTTTTTTTTTGGACTTTTTCAACACCGTTGAACACGAATTCTTGTTTAAAACTATAGAACTTTTTGGTTTTGGAAATATTTTTTTAAGAAGTTGTTAAATATTGTATAGAGAGAATAAGGAAGAAATTTTGTCTGCTTAATCTGTTGTGTAATTCTTGTCTTGTTTAATTTAAAATAAGTCATTGAATAGGTGGTGCAAATCTCAATATATTAATATAGAAACATTTTTTTTATATTCTACTTTAAAAGTAGAAATATCTCAATAGTAGAAATGCAAGAAGCACTGAATGATTCACATTAAGATAAGACATTTCACACAACAGGTAACCAGTAATATGTCAATATTTGTCATAGGTTGCTCAGGGAAATGAGTTTAGGTATAGGTGCAGCTGCTTTAATTAAACAAAGGGTAGTCCAAAACAATGGTGAGGAAACAAGGAAAAAGGAAATAGTCTAAGATTTGATTAAAAAAAAAAAAAAAACTATGTACAGTCAGACTGCAATGATATAAACATAAACATCGAGGGGGTATAGGCTAGCCACTATGTAAATGTTAAAGGCCTCACATATATAAACAGTTATAATTGCCCTTTTTATGATGTGAATAAAAAATAGTCTTGATATACCAGGGTCGTTTCATCTGAGGAGGCAAGGAAGGCAGTGTCTCCTCAACGATTGTTTTCACATCTAAGTTTTTTTTTTATTACAAAAATAAAAACATCACAAATAATACAAAATGTGACACTACAAAGTGTATGAATGACTCATTTTTCTAAAGAAACCCTGTCCAACAGTGGTGGCAATCCAGGGTCATCTCAACAAGTGCATGGGGAACATAGCTGTGGTCACTGTTATAAATCCACTCAAATTTTTTCTTACATGAGAGCAGTGCCAAAATAAAAGAAACGAGTTTCAGTCAATGTATTACAAAAAGAACAGTTCAAATCAATATCACCTTTTTAGATTTAACAAGACAATTATTTATGGGTAGTATCTGCATACATTTTAATTTTAAGTTATTTACTTTATTTACAAATAAATATTTGTCTGGTAAATTACAGTTGACCTTCCATAATAAACTTTCCCCCAGTCTATTCCATTAAACAATTCAGTTTGGAGTTTTTTTGTTTGTTTTTTTAAAGTAAAGAACAAATAGTTTTATTAACACCATGAACAAAACAAAATTTCCAATTTGCAGAATCAAATAAATCAAACAGAAGGGGGCACAATACTTTTTTAGGATATTAGCCCTAAATAAAGTTTGGTGAAGCCCAACTTAGTCCCGATACATTGTAACAAGTAGAGTGACAATTAATACAGAATACACAGAGTAAACAGGTCCGAGAGGCGTGTGGATCCATTTGCAATGCTTTATTTAATGACGTGGTCAAAACAGGCTAAGGTCAGACAATTGCACACAGGTATATCGAGGGCAAGACAAAACAGTAGTTCAGTAAACTATGGAAGCTTATGTGTTGCAAAATTCAGTGTGAAATATAATATGCAAAATAGCAATGCAATATGTAAAATGGCAATGTATTTCTGTATTTAAATGTAAATTTTCCCATATATATGTGCAACATTTAGTGCAAAATGAAAATGAAAATTCAATTATATAATTTAAATGTGCCATTTCTACACTACTTTTAATATAAAGCTTTAAAATGTTTTTAATTTGCATAAGTTTCAAAATTAAAATGAAAATGTATTACCCAAATTGATTACATATGTTTAACATGTCCAAGCAAAAACTGTAGCAAAATGATCATTTAAATGCTGTTCTTCCTAAATGCATTTAGACTTAGGGGTAGGACTCTTGGGATTGCATTTTTATAATACCACGGGATAATTGTAGCAAAATGCAATGAGATTTTCAGAATGCATTCTGAGCCAAAGGTGCAGCAAAAGGGTACCAAAATGGTGATTTAAATTTCTTGTATTTTTCTTAAATGCATTGACACTTGCATATATGATGTTTCAGCTGCATTTCCATTAAATACCTTGCGATGAACACACTGTGGATTTGAAAATGCATTCCGAGCCGAGCACGCCCCCTACCTGTCAATCATCACATCAAGGCGGGGCTCAGCAACAGGACAATATTCAGCATTAACCAAACGCTTTTCACCTGCCACAACATCTCTCACCATTTATAGTCTGATTAATGCACATAAGCAAACCGACAGTGCTATTCTACACTTATTTACTTGCCCCCTTACACCGTGTCTACATCGGATGCAACAGTTGATGTGTCTCTTCGAGCTGCATCCATTGTAGACAGCATCACCGATTATAATGGGTTTAATGATGTCTTTTGCCATGCCGCTCACATCAGCTGTAGACATTTTGCCTAATTTCCTCTCACGCATCGTGCTGCCTCAAGATTTCTCACTGTTTACACTCCGACTGATGCCCCTTACCATACAGAAAACGCTGCCGCTTTCACTGTGCCTGCCCCAGATGACAGTTCACCAGTCAGATCTAGGCGCAGTCGTCACGGAACATGCCAGAGCCAAGGTAAAAATCACGGGCATCGTCAAGATGGCTGTAAACCGTGAGAGATGTTGTGGCAGAAGTTCAGGTGCCACGGAACACGTGCTATTTTATGGATTAAAAATAAGAGTAATAAAATATAAGGTACAGTAGTAAATATGTGTAGAATAGCACTGTCTGTTTGCTTATGTGCATTAATCAGACTATAAACAGTGAGAGATGTTCAGGCAGGTGAAAAGCGTTTGGTTAACGCTGACTATTGACCTATCGTGCGTCCTGTTGCCAAGCCCCGCCTTGATGTGATGATTGACAGTAGGGGACGTGCCCGGCTTGGAATGCATTTTCAAATCCACAATGTATTCATCGCGGGGTATTTAATGGAAATGCAACTGAAACATCATATATGTAAGTGTCAATGCATTTAAGAAAAATAAAAGACATTTAAATCACCATTTTGCTACCCTTTTGCTGCACCTTTGACTCAGAATGCATTCTGAAAATCTCATTGAGTTTTGCTACAATTATCCCGTGGTCTCACAATGAAAGTGCAATCCCAAATGTCCTACCTCTAAGTCTAAATGCATTTAGGAAAAACAGCATTTAAATGATAATTTTGCTACAGTTTTTGCTTGGACATGTTAAACATATCTAATCAATTTGGGTAATACATTTTAATTTAGCAATTTATAGGCCCAGTTTCACAGACAGGGCTTAAGCCTCGTTTATACTCGCGCCTGGCTCCGCTTCGCGAGCCTCCGCTGACTGCGCGCGCACCTCCCCAAACGGCCGAGGCGTTTATATTTGACGCGTTCGCCGTTGAGATATTCTTTGAAACGACAGGGGGCGCACAAACGAAATTGTCCTTTAAATCCGCAGGAAGTAGAAGAGAAGTAGGA
>JAFVLL020033498.1:20000-27306 GCA_021397915.2 Tor tambroides | reverse complement strand
ATTCATCTTTTAATCATATTTGTAAATGTCTTGACTCCACAGCCAACAGAGCAATTTTGTCTTTACTGTTCCAGTACTTTTGGAGGGCACTGTACGTCATGAGAATATATGGTCACAGATCAGTTTAGGGAGGTATGGGGTGAATTAAGGCATCTAAAATATGCTCATGCATTAAAATGTGTTTTATCAGTATTAATAAACAGCCAGTATGTCAGTATGTTAATAAGCAACTAGTTAACAGTGGGAAGTGTTGCTGAATATACTGAAGCGTGAACTGAACATACCCTTTCAGACAATTAACTGTGCTACTTACAAATGAATGAAAATGTATTATAGATTCAATTTGTATTAAATGCAATTAGTTGAGCTTAAAGAGTGTTTTTGACCCGCTTAAATATTTAATAATTATTTCTGTTGTCTTTGAAATATGGTTAAAGCACTGCTGAATGTACTGACGAGCGTTTATGGTGAACTGTAATACACTCCGAGGTTTATCAGTGGCATTAAGGACGTTCATCATCGTGTCATTTACTGTCTGATCTGCCTTCATATTTCATCCTGATGAACAGACCACAGCTCTTTCTTCCCCACTTCAGGCCAGTTTAACTTCATGACCAGAGGAGAAGTGCTTTCTCCCAAAGGGTTCTCCCCATTTCTGTCACCTCTGCCTCGTTTGGCTCGATTAGCCGGACTCTGAAATCACATAACTAATAAAATCTGTGGATATGATCTCACTGACACCATCAGATGAGAACAGACTCTTGAACTGAATCCAGCTGGACTGAGGATCTGCTCTCAATGACATCTTACATCATCCTCCAGCTGAACTGAGCGGATCTGAATAATGACACTACCGTATTTACAGCACAATCTGAGTCTCCATCAGGGATTCTCCTGTTCATCTCTGTGATCAATCTGTACTGTATAAAGTGCAGCAGAAATAAAGCTATCTTGACTGTAATGCCAAAACTTGAATATCATGTGTTTAAACATCTTTATATTTACACATATGTAATGAAGAATTTGCAATTTAGTACATTTTTAAAAACACATATGAACTTTAAACGTATATAACACAATTATAATCAAGTTCTTTACATGAGCTTTAGTATGCTTATCAACACATCAAATAAGTGTACTTCTTTAAAGCACAACACAAGATTAATAAAACAACGATTTCAAATGTACTTAAAAAAAACTTTAAAGTGCACTTTTTAGGTGTACATGAGTAAACTTAAGTGGCCTTTTATTTTGTTAATATTATGATATCTGCAAGTAGTTTTTGAATAAATACACTTTAAAGATATGAAGTACATTGCAAGTGCGCATTGAATACAATTAAGCACACTGCTTTTCACAAGGTGAGGCCGGATCCAATATAGCGACGTGTCAATAACATCAAGCCTCATTGGTTCTTGCGTGTCACATGACTTACCATCATTTCAGGAGAATCACTTTACAGTAACTTTATGTCATTAATGGAGCTTCAAACTTGGACAGCAACAGCTAGACACGGTGTATTATTTAGCATTCTGCAGGGGATTTAATAAGAGGCTGTGTAAATGATGAGAGGACTGTTATTTTGGGTGAGCTCTCTCTTTAAAGGCAAAGTTATGAATTATGGCACACTGTAAAAAGTGGCTTAAAGAGCTATTTCTAGCTGATTTAAACCACAAAATAATGAGGTATGCATCAATTAGTGTATTTGGGTTGATTCAATGATGTTAAATAATATATAAACTAGTTCATTTAGATGTAACAGTTTGTATGTGTTTCAGTTTGTGTTTGCAGTGCCTTTAGCTGTTTTTCTTTTATTTATTTTTGGCTTTAGTACATCATAAATGAAAATGAGAAATGTTGCTTGGAATGAAACAAGTCTAATTTGAATAACTAAGCCAAAAACTCTCTCTGAGGAAGCCACGAACAACAGCAAGTAAATTGATTTTGTTTTTTATTAAAAATAAATATTTACAGTATATACAGTGAAGAACCCCTTCCCACACTCAGACTAACAGCTTCATCTGATACATGTGTTAAATGAAGATATATAAATCCTACGGGTGAGGAAACCCCTGCCGTGATGAGCACATAACGGAATCGCTCCAGTTCACATTACATGAGATCAGACAGCTGTACAAATGGAGCGAAAGCCACGATCGGTCGCCCGGTTCCAGATCCGGAGGATCCTTCGGCGTTTTTCCCGTGAGGATCGGCAGATATCCAGATATCCAGATGCATGAACGAACGAGACTGAGGTACGATGTTGAGCATGTGGATTGGAGTCCATGAGAGAGAAGAAGTCCATAAAACAGAAACGCTCTCAGAGAGGACACATGGTCTGTGGCATAGAGCTGCTGTTCCACAGCTCAGTGTAGGTGCCGAGAGAGTCTTCTGGGTTCAGTTCGGTGTAGAGCCGAAACTCCAGCTCTTCTCCTGGAGCAACGGGACAGAGACACGCAGTCAGATCCTGCTCATTTCACTACAGACAGCTGAACGTGTGAGGCTCGTCTACAAAGCTCACGCAACATTTACCTGAGCTTTCGCTCCACTGGCTCTCTGGACTCAGAGATTCTGTTGTGGCTACTTCATTGGCCAGGAACCCCTTCGCAAAGACATTGCTCTGCAGCCACTGCATACTATCATGTTCCAATTGCCGTGTGATCTGCAAGAGCAAAACACAAAACTTGTAAACCACTGGGTTTTGCTTGTTCTTTGATTACGGGGTATTCCTGTCAATGAAAAAGCACAATGGATAAAAAGAGCAAATGTGCCACTCACCTCAATGATAGCTTCGTTCTCCTCCAGGTCTGAGGGCGGAAAGATGGAGAGAACAGACAGTGAGTTTCAGCCAGTAAGCAGAGATGTTATAAAGACACGAGACGAGAGCTCTGTTACCTGTGGAGTGCACTGGAGACACCTGGAACTTGCTGGTGTACAGGTCTTCAGGACAGTTGGCGATTTCGACTTCATATATTGGAGTGTCATTGGAGGGGCTTGCGGTGCCTTTGGGAAGAAGGACATATGTGATGAATATCGCATTCTTATAGTCACCTCTGATAGTCAGAAAAGCCTTGACCTCTTAATTGTCACCCGTCCCCTCGGCCCAGGACGCCTAAGTTTACTTCACTATATTACACATAAATCCTAATCTAATCATGACAAACTATAGACCCTTGGAAAGAGACTTCTAAATAGATATTTTACCACTGTTTTTGTTACAAATTATGTAGGAATAGTCATTTATGACAAGAGTGCACATCAAAAAAATCTGCATCTTTTTCGTTTCCTTGTTCCCTATCACGATTTAGAAATCATCATAAATTATATATCAATTAAAAGCTTAAAACCTCAAAATGTATCCATTTTAAAATCAGACATTGCATTACCATGTAAATCAAAATCATATTACAAAATGTTTGCATTCAGGACTTATAAAAATGTAAGTTTGGAATGTGCACTTCCACGTCTGTGTTCACAAATAGGGGTGAACGTTAAAGGGTTAAATAATAAAATGATAAGTAATAAACTAAGTAATAAGCCTTACTTAGATTGACGGTGCTGTCGATGGTGTTCTCCTGGGTCATCTCTGAATACATTTCATGAGAGTCAGCATCCTCTGTCTTGATCTGAATATACAAACAGATGTCTTTAATGCTGCAATCTGGACTTGTCCAAACAGATCACCTTCGCTGCACAGCTGCTGACTCTTACCTTGCGTCTGCGGCTGTCACGGCTCTTGGATCTCTTGACTTTCTTCTTGGCGACGGCGGGCAGCATGCGGTAGACTCTGACCGCGCCGCAGCCTTTGTTGACGCTCTTGTCCTTCACCTCTTCGATGTCCGGCAGAGAGTTCATGGCGCAGCGGAAGTTAGCTTTCCAGGTTTTAGGATCTGGCTGGGTCACTCCCTCTTTGTATTTCCCTGCAGAACACATTGGAGTTTCAGCACACCTGTGTTGTGAGCGGGAGCTCTTTACCTGTGTGCACCTGCGCTGGCTCACCTGTGTGAATGGCCCACTGCTTGAACAGACAGGCGTCTTTATCCACCTCCCAGCCGTGCCGAGCCGCGTGTTTCCAAGGGATGGAGAACATCATCTCCTCCTGAAAGCATTCGCAGATGCGTTAGAACCACGCCGCCGCTCGCAGATGGTTATCTGTGTTCAATGATCATAATGCTTTACCTTGTTGACCCACATGAGTCCAGCGATGGTGTTGGAGTCGATTCTGCTCTCCAGCCAGGGTCGCATGCGCATTCTGGACACAGGCATGTTTCTGTGAGAGAGACAGACGCGGGGTTATTTTCTGTGCATCTGGAGGGAGGCGCTTTGACAAGTTCATGACCAGGAAATGGCTGCTTTGTTTTTCTTCTCAGGCAAATTTCACTGTGCAGAATTCTCAAGCTTTACTCATTATTTATGTATTAATGTGGTTTGCTTAGGTAGTTTTACATTTAAGCAAAAACACATCTGGAAAATGCATCAAAGAAACTTTTGATTCAAAAAGTTACTTTTGTTGCTGTTGTTTGTTTTTTTTTTGTTTTTTTTTGCAACATTGTTGCCACGTGTTGCAGTAACTTGCACTCATTACTAACAATCAAAATAATTCGCTTTTATTTTTATTTATTTAACCAATAAATAAACACTCGTCTACAACTGCATTTCTAAGTATATATATATAATAATAATTTTAAATGCAATAAAAAGTTTCATATTATCATAGACACTTACAGTATAATCCGATGTTGTATCCAAATGAGAAAAATGGCAAAATAGAGTAAGTCCTGTAAAATCCACTCTCAGAACTGCAGCTGAAGTTCTGTCTAGATCAGCTCGCGCTTACTGTGCTGAGGGAGCAGCGCGCTCGGTATATATAGCGCTGGCGGGGATTTTTCCCAGTGTGTGTCGGGCTGAGCCTCAGGCGCATGCGCAACCCGAGCAGCCGCGCTACAACTCGAGCAGGCTGATTTCCGAGAAATCATGCTGTTGAGATAGAAGGGCTACGTGCGGAAGACATTTCAGTTTGGATAAACACACACACACACACACACACCCTCCACATGCCACCACAGAATATCACCCACACACACACACACACACACACACACACACACACACACACAATCATATATTCATGTGATACTGCCACAATAAACAACAATTAATAACAACAACAACAACAACAATAATAGGTTTACAGAATTAACCCCTAATAATAATGACAATAATAATAGTTAATATATTGTTGTTGTTGATTATACCATTCACTTGCACTCACTTCGCATAAACGCGGTGATTTCAGGTAAACTGGGACACTGTAACCCGAATTAACCCTGTATGATGACACGCATCATATGCATCTCTTCAATGCGAGCAACTCTGACTCCAGCAGCAATGTTTAGTCTATGAAAACATTTTCCCATTGTGAATGTGAATACAGCGAATGTGTCTTCTTTCTACAGATGAGTTATATGTTATGAACACAGTATAAAGTGCATAGTGTCAAGGTTCAGTCCGCGGGAGAAGTCAGTCGCTTTCCGGGAAATGTGCGCCGCTGTGCCGCTGGAGGGCGCTCGCGGGCGGCAGAGCTTTACTGTAAGAGCCGCTGTTTCAAAGAAACCCTCTCCTGATGACAGTCCTGCAGTATCAGGCATGAGATCAGGAACCTTAGGTTTCGAGATTTGTAAGGAATGAGCCTCCAGCGCTAAAGGCGTGCGTGCCTTTTTTTCTTTTCTTTTTTTTTAAACAGTAGTTTTGTCGTTTGTTTGTTTTTTAAAACAGGAACGTTAGTGTGTTGTTTGCTGTCAAAAAAACAAACAAACAAACAAAAAAAACCGCGTTTAGGGGGCGTCTGACGCAGGACGCGTTAAAAACAGCGCAGCGCGACGCAGGTTTTTTTGAGATGTTAACATGGGTTAACAAGTTGTAGTTTATGTCGATGCAGAACTAGCGATATCATACTTAGCTGTTTGAGAGTAATGTGTAAAGACTAACCCACAATAACAAGAACCAGAGCGCAGAAACGCTGAAATAACGAGCAGTCAGGCGAGCAGGCATGATGATGATGATGATGATGAAGATGATGATGAAGATGATGTAATGTCGCTCCTGGCAGAGGAGGCGTGTCGCGCGGAGGCGGTGTTTTCCTGCGGAGTTTCTGCTCCGTGAATTCCTGGGTTTTCCCGAGGATCATCCAGCGATATTCCCCGAGACTCCCGCGGATCGACAGGTCTTAACGCCCGCTGATGATCGCTGCAGCAAGCCTTTATTATCACTCTGCTGCTACAAATGACAACCACAGTCCAACAAATGCATGCTTGAAAATAAAGTGTACTTGAATGCACTAAAAAATACTTAAATACTAGCAAGTACATTTGTAGTGCATTCTTATTTTTAGTGATAAATAAAATTGTAAAAATTATACACTGTAAATACATTAATTAAAAGTATATTTCTACTTCAGTAGTACTTCAGTGCAATTGGAAAAGTATACTAAATACCACTGATATTCAAATTGATTTTACTGCATTGAAAGAAAGTGCCCAGGTGAAAAAGGTGTACTTGAATGCACTAAAAAAATACTTAAATACTAGCAAGTACATTTGTAGTACATTCTTATTTTTTGTGCTAAATAAAATTGTAAAAATTATACACTATAAATTCACTAATTAAAAATATATTTCTTCTTAAGTAGTACTTCAGTGCAATTGGAAAAGTATACTAAATACCACTGATATTTAAATTGATTTTTAGTGGATTGAAATAAAGTGTACTACTGCAAAAAATATACAGAGGACTTTTATTAGTGTATTTCTTAAAATTGTGCTTTGAATGATGTCAGTGCACTTTTATATAGTTATCCTAAGGTTAATTAAATTGATTTTATTTAAAATATATTAATAGTGTAATAGTTATAAGTACATTTTCCGCAATTGTGCTAATTTAGTACACTTAATAAAAGATGCACTAATTAATACTAACACTGAAATCGATTTTAAATGTAGTCAGATAAAGTACTAGAAGTGTTTTATAACTGCATTGCTTAAAAGTGTGCTACGATCACTTTAAGATTTTAGTAGATTTTTATGTATACTATCACTAAGTTCTATTTGGATTTTCATGAAAAATACAGTAGAAATGTATTAAAGTAAAACCCTGTAGGTTACTGTGCTTAGGCTACTATAAATGCACTAATAGCACTTGATTAGATTACTGTATTCATTCATATGTTTAGATTTGTACCAAAATTCACAATTTAACAGTAAGTATACTTTTAGCATAAAGTACTTGAAGTGCTATATTTTTAATGTGG
>JAFVLL020033498.1:0-7500 GCA_021397915.2 Tor tambroides | reverse complement strand
TCACTCCACCCAGCTGAGCGGATAGAGCGCACTGCATAGGGCACTGCACAGCTCAGCTCACTATGGCTGTGCACTGCAAAATGTTTCTTTTATTCAAGGAAAATGGCTTGATCTGTTTCAGTGCATGCAGAGTCCAGTGACTCGCTCTATAGCTCTTGAGCAGTTGTGGCTAGAAGGGATACAGCTCCGACCAGAAACTAACAATGAAATATAATTTTCTATTTATTAGATTGTGTTTTATTAATGTCTACACCTACCCCAACCCTAAACCTACCCCTTACAATACTGTAAAAATAGTAATTATTGTTGTACAGTGTGACAAAAGTTACGCTGATGTGTGCATGCCCAGCAACCACAGCTGTCTCCCGTCTAGCCTTAACCCACTTGAGCCACAGGAACTTCTTACAATCATTTCTCCATTTTATGAGTTTCAGTTTAAGACGTGCAATGTTGTGGCTTTTGATTTTACTCAAAACTCCAGGCAGCAATTAAATGTAAGTGCTTGGTTTGGTTTTTGGTACACTGTCACCTTCACCTCGTGCATTTTTCATAGCCATGTGCTAATGACCAGCGCTGTGTCCACCCCGAGCCGCTCAGCTGCCATGTGCTGCTGCGTATGAATAATGCAGCGAGTCCGGTTTGATGAACCTGATCTTTCACCCCGTCCTCTATAATTTAAAGATTTAGGCTTACTGTGTGACACACTGCACTTACTATAAAAAGTGGTAAGCTGTAATTGGTAGCATTAAAGGAATAGTTCAGAAATGGGAATTCTGTCGTCATTTAGGAGTTTCTTTGGTAACACTTTGTTTTAAGGTGTCTTTTTACATGTTACATGTACTTACTATTATTATAACAATACATTATGCATAATTATTAAATGCAAGTAACCTAAGCCAAACCCTAACCATATAGTAAGTACATGTCGTTAATTAATATTACTCAGTATTTAAATGTATAATTACATTGCAACAAGGACACCTTTAAATAAAGTGTAACCGTTGCTTTATTCTGCTGAACACAAAAGAAAATGAAACATTTTGACTTGAATAAAACCAGGTCATTTAGATGTCATCGTTTTGGCTTGATAGCAGCTTTGCATTGACTTTAATTAGTGTACAGGACAAGCAAACATGCAAAATCTCATTTAATATGCTCAATCCTTATTAGGTCAGTGGGCATACTGAAAGAAATGAAAAAGATATTCAGTATTATCATGAATCACAAGACAACGGAAAGCAAGTCTTGGGAATTTCTCCGTGGGTTGCTCAATCATCTCCAGCACTTCTGCTTTACAGCAGGGCACTGATAGCTGGCCATTCATAGGAACATTAGAGAAGCACTGAGATCCTCTTTTGGCCTCAGTCACGTGTGTCTACATGCTGTAACCACAGCCCATCTCGCAGGGTTTTGCGGCGCGCTGAATGAGGAAGACTGATTTTTATGATTGTGTGGACAATGGAAATGTTGCTTCGTGAGCAGAATGAATGTGCTGAGTAAAGAGGGCGTCTTGTGCCGCTCATGCCAGCTGGGTTAGTTGGTTAGGTCACATGTGCTAGACGTTTGGATTACTCTCATGTGCAAGAGTTTCCCACGCATTTCTCCAGTGCACTTACAAATGTGGTGACTTCTGGTTTTATTCAAGTAGATACTAGAAAATGTGATTTAATTTGAATGGATTGACCTGAGGTTACACTGAGAATACTCAAGGCTACAACTGCATTTGTCACTCTGTAGAGCTGATTTAACCCATGCATTGAATTTTGTATTTAGTTTGGTTCAGTGATGTTAACTGATATAGCAGCTGATTCAGACGCACTCTGGCGCAGATGTGATCGGCTGCGCTGAATATGCACGGCAGAGCGTGTTTGATTTTTAATGTGTTGTGTCTCTCAGCCGGTGCGTCTGTGAGCTGTAAGCTAAGACTGCGTATCATGTAGTCAAGGGTAGAGCGGTGGATTATGGGATGGAGGGGAGGGAGCTGCATCTGCTGAGGGTGGTGTGATACGGTGGCCGCGAGGCTCAGCGTTTCCATAATCGCAGCTTTAGCATTCACACTGGAGTGTGTGACACTGCGCTGCTTCTCTCAGAGTGAGAATGATCAAAGCCTCTCGACTGGGTTGGCTTCAGCTGTTTTACACAGTCTCAAAATATGTAAAGGAAACAAAAATGCCCTTAAGTTCAGTTACTGCAATGCATTATTATTAACAGCTCAGACCCATCAGTTTACACAAGAGTGTGTGTGTGTGTGTGGTCACTAAAATTATTTCATTTGATTCTTTCTTGCTCTTTGCAGACTGTATAAAGTGGCAACATGTTTATAATCCATAAAATGACTTTTGTTGGTATAAATTAGTGCATTTAGGTTAATTGAGTGATTATTATTATTTCTGTCAGTGTACAGTAATGCCTTGTTAGTTAACTCAAACTAGTAGTGAGCAATATGTTTTTAAAGCATTTGTTCATAATATCTGTTAATGTTAGTTAATAAAATGTAATTGTGAAGTGTTTGTTCATGCTATAGTGCTCAGATTAAAATGGTAACATGCAACTTTTGATTTTAGTAATATATTAGTAAATGTTGCAATTAACATTACCTGAGATTCATAAATGCTGTAGAAGTAATAAAGCGTTGTCTAATTATTAATTGCACAATTCCACTGTGTTCAGTGCAAATCATTTTCATCCTCAGACTGAAAAGAATGGGAACATCTAAATGAACTGCTTATTATTTATCCATCCTAAATATGTTAATTTATACAAAAAAGGGTTAATTCAGGTTGAAATATCTCTTTACGGAAACAGCTGCAAGTTAATAATTTTGCAGTGCACTAAAAAGTAACATCTAAATGAACTCCATTCATTCAAGTCAAAATATTATTTAACATCACTGATTACCAACTGATCTAATATTTTATGGATTAGATCAGGTAGAGATAGTTCTTTGAGGAGACATGACCTACATGAGAGGAAATGTCTTCAGGAATCAGTACATGTGAGGAGGGGAAGGTGGACAGACTTTAGCTAGCCAATGGAGAGCAGGGTTACTCCCGTCCATCTGTTTTCTGGACTAATAGGCCGTAATCTCCTGTGACAGCGCAAGCTACTTGCTAGTGATGCCTTTGTGGGGGTGGGGCAAGGAGGCGGAGCCTTACTCTCCAGATCCCGCCCTCAAGATGGACAGCAGCCAATCATCACTGCTCACAAGCTATATAAGGCTCTGAATGTCCATTTGTGGAACATGCATGGAAAATCATCTAATGACTGGAGCATAGAAACAACAAACTCCTGAAAGAAAGCCAGTCAGCAGAATCAGCACATCAGTACACAGATTACAACACAGCCACTGTAGGACTCTTGACATGATTCAGTCAGTCTGTGTGTTATTATTGAGCTCAGCCTGGTTGTTCCAGCTGATTGTGGATTCATTATCCAGTGCCAAGTGTTTGATAGCAGTATTTTCTCGCTGTTTTCTCTCAGTGTCATTGCTTTGGTGATGTGTGTCTCTCACACCTTGAAACTTAACACTTAAAAAATACTCTTATTTGTTATTGCCAATTTGATTTTTTTTTTCTCAAATTATATTTATGGTTTGGTTAAAATGTTAATACCCCAAAATACAGCTTTTCCCTAAGACAAAACACATTCATGCAAAGTAAAAGGGTGGTTTATTATAAAGACCACAACACATCAAAGTATTTAGACAAAAGCCAAAATGTTATTTACAACTTAATTTCACCATAAACAAAAGTTGAAATAGCTATAATATGAAAATATTATATTTTTCATTTTATTTACTGTTTAATTTAGTTTACTTACTGTAAATAGGCAACTTCTAAAGATCTTAATGTTTATTGTGATGTCTTTAAAGTATGCTTCATTTTTTGTTTTTTGTTTTTTTACTAAAAACAAACAAACAAACAAACAGAAAAATGATTAAAAACCCACAATAACTTATGTAATTAGTAAAGTTGTTAAACAATCTGAACAAAACAGGTTTAAAATGGAAGCCAGGATTTTTGATTAGACAAATACACTTTGACTAAATGACGCTGTTGTGTTGTTTTCTCGTGGTTTATAAGAGCGGTCGTGTGGTTCACACTCTCCTGTAGTGAATGTCGTTGTGGATCCACTGCTGTGAATTAACCCTAACACTATAGAGAGCTTCATCTGAGCTTTTCACACAGACGTTATTATCAATATCTGACGGTGACGTGTCACCTGATTACATTACATCACCAGCCAGTCCTGTTTCACAGCGTCTGATTTAACCAACATTTGAAATCATTGTGTTTTAATAATCTTTTGTGGTGTTTTGAAGACATGCTAAAGCTCATGTAAAACACCTGATTATGATTATAACTGTAGTGTGTTATGCAGTATTACATTTAAAGTTCATATATTTTAAATGTACTAAGTTGCAACTTCATTGCAGGTGTGTAATTACAAATATATTTAAATACATGACTCACAAAGTTAAAATAGAAATAACATTAAAGTATATGTTAGTTTATCATAAATACCTGTCAGCACAGTACGGTACTTTAACCATATTTCAAAGACAGTAGAAGTAACTACTAGTAATGTCAAATGCAGTCTTTGAATATGCATGAGGAAAAAGTGAAACGCTTGGTTTAGAATAAGAATATATTATATTGCATATCCTGCAGATGCTCTATATTTAGTGCTGATAATCCTTTGATAGTCTACAGCGTATGAATGAATGCTTGTGCACTGGGAGAGCGTCTGGAAGATGATGCATATATTCGCATCAGTTAATGTCTGTCGATTCCCACGAGTCCGTGACGATCCAGAGATCTTCAGGATGCTGTGATAGCGTTTGTAGGCTGTTTGTGAATAAGTGGAAGATGTGTAGTCAGCATAATTACCGTATTACTGTGGTTTGTTTCTTATGTGCAGTTATTTATGAGTGCATTTAAAGTACATAGAGTAAATTCAATCACCCTCAGGCAGTCTGGATAGAAAAGAAGCCACGAGTAAATAGACTTTAAAAGGCTCCACAAACAAGCACTACTTTCTATAGAGACATCAGCAGTTTTATAGCTGGCAGAAATGAACAGAAGAGCTGTATGTATTATAGATAAAGTATAAGCATTAGTGGTAACACTTTAGATTAGTGACCAATTCTCACTGTTACCTAGTTGCTTGTTAGCATGCGTATTACTAGCTGTTTATTAGTACGACCCCACACCTAAACATAACCACTACAACAACTACCTTACTTGCTATCAGTAAGCAGCTGTGAGGAGTTTGATGAGGGAAAACTCTGTTGAGAGAAATAGTGAGAATGTTTTTCCTAATCTGAAGTGTTTGCATCAGTCTCTTTCTCCTCTGAAGAGTATGAACAGCACTTATTATGGAGACAGCCTTTTAAGTTGAAGACAGTCTCCTGAGATTCCTTGACAAATCAGAAATGAATTGTAAGATGATGAATGAGGCAAGACAATTGATAAATATGCTTTAAGAAGTATTACAAATGGGTTATTTTATCCAGTATTTGTGTGAACTGAGCAAAAGTGCAGAACCTCGAGAAAAAGAAGTGCGCTTCACTGTACTGAACGTGCAGCTCTTAAAAACTGTACTTGCCCATAATAGAGTATTAATCAAATAAAGGCCATTCGAGTGACTTCCGTGAGTATGTTTCTAAACACTTTTAAAATGTGCACTTTAGAATAATGTAAAATTAAAAGTTTTACTTCAAATTACCGTTCAGATCATTATGTTTTAATAATCTTTTGCTTTGAAGAAGTACACTTATTTTGATGTGCTGACTAACATACCAAAGCACATATAAAGTACTTGATTATAATTTAACTGAAGTGTGTTATTTGATATTAAAGTTAATGTTCAGTGTACAGTACTAAACTGCGACTTCATCATTACAGATGTGTCAGTATAATTAAATACATGACAAATAAGCTTCAGTAGGAATGACATTAAAGTATATTTCAGATTATCATAAATGCTTGTCAGTACATTCATCAACCATTTTTTAAAGACAATAATAGAAAAAAATATGAAATTACACAAACATGTGCTTAAGTCTTACTTAAGCAGGTCAAAAGCACTCTGAAGTTCATCTAATCGCATTTGAGATCAATTTTAATTACAACTGATCTTCAACTGATCTTCAGTAGATCAACAGATGTTCGTCAGGCGTCTGGACTGTGGCAGTGAGGCGCTTCACTGGGTTTTAGAAAACAGCTTGTTGGTTCATTCATTGCTTTAAAGAATCACGGTCTTCTAGATACCATGATTTCATTCACTCCATTTATTAAAGAAAAGATCTCAACTTATGTTTGAAACCTGTCTGGTGTCTGAAACCCTGCAGTGAAAGCAGATGCAGATCTCTGAATAAGCGTTTATGTGATTTCTGTGAGAGTGACTGATCAAATCAAACAGAGCTGAGCTGATAGAGTGGACTTTAATCGGCACGTCTGAAGCGTCGGTGTGTGAGAGAAACAGACGCTGCTGCTCCACGCTGGTGAGTTACTCTGATTATTATACTCTCTGACCTCTCACACTTACAGCAGGGTTTGTGTGATATATATATACTGCATATTCAGAGACTGTGGAGTCACAGCGATGACAGCTAGACATCTAATTCATGTCCATGACACGCGTCACTCTGCTCAGGATCAGCAGATCTGCTGTGATTGAGCTTGTGTGTTTTCTTCAGGGTTTTGCATGAGTTCTTCATCTTGAGATTGAAATGATTTCACTGGCCGCCAGTGAAGTGTCTGCAGATTAAACTCTGGATCGATGCCATATAAAGAAGAGATACGGTCAGGTTCAGCATGTCCTCATCAGACTCAGAGAAAAGCTGCCGGTTTCCAGCATGTGTGCAGTTCTTCTTTATACTTCATTTTAATGCTAAATCACACTGTAAGAAGTGCTAACCCTTTCCAAAGAGAAAGCCTTCAAAACATCACTAAATCTATCTACATACATCTATTTATTCCAGCAAAACTCATTATTGTGGGTTAAATGAAACTGCTATGCAAATGTTATTTCTGAATGTTTTTTAAATGCTAAAAATAGCCAGTTTTTAAAGAACATTTATTCTTGTTTATGTGAGCATTAGAGGAATATTCCATTTGATCTTTTTGAAAATGTTATGAGAATGTTACATTTGAATGTGTTTTATTGTAAGAATGTTTCCTCTCACCTTCATGAGGACATAAATCAAATATTTCAAATGTTATAATGTTTCCTAAACATTATTTAAAGAAACTTTTGACGTAACATTTACATAACCTTAAAAAACGTTAGTGACAGTTATGGGAGTGTTTGCTGTGAGCAGGGAGTGATAAACCACTGTGTACAGTGAAGAGGACCTTAGTGAGCACAGGGTGTGGGCGTCAGTCGTGTCCACAGTCCTTCAGTGTGTGTGTGTATATGGTGTGTATGTGTGTGTGTGTGTGTGTGTGTGTGTGTGTGTGTGTGTGTGTGATCATGTATGTTGTATCTAGTCTGATC